>JAQSVH010000013.1:4927071-4951599 GCA_029448705.1 Adansonia digitata
ATTTTTCTACAATTTAGTTCTTATAGTTAATTTTTACTGTATAATTTTATATATTATATACGAATATCAATCAAAATATCTATAGATATCAATGATATCATGCATGACATCACAAGGAGACAAGAGTTATAAATTTAAATCCAATCAATTTGTAAAAAATCAAATCATATCTTAAACAAATCAAATATAAAAATAAAAAAATTAACAAATTATGACATATAATAAAAGAAAGGAAATTTTTTAGGGATTTTGGAAGGAAACTCACAGCGAGAAAGATTCAAAAATCCATCATCTTGTTGTCCCCTCACTTGGAAAAAAAAATTCTCCCAAATAGTTCATAGCTTCCCTAAGACAAAAACTCCAAAAATCCATAAAAATTACTTAGGTTTTTTATATTTTTCAAGCTTTCAAGGTAACTTCTCTTCCAAAATCTCATAGTTTTGTTGATTTCATGCTTGATTTCTTATTTTAGTGAGTTTTATGATTGCTTGAGCTCATGGATTTTATTCCATGTTGAAAGGCCTAGCATGAAATAATGATTAAATTTTATGGATTTTCTTGATTTATTTGATTTTGTTGTATTTCCTCTTTTATTTTTAATATAATAGTTTGTGTTCATTTGTAATAATGATATTATCTTCAATGAATACATGTTTTATAGTATTTATTATGTTTATATTTATGATGATTTACATTGAAATATTAGTGATTTTTTTGTATTTTTAGGCTTAAAAAAATTTTGTTTATAAATTTATGATATCATTTTTGCTTTGATTTTAGGTTTTTAAGTTATTTTGTAATATTTGTAAACTTAAGGACTAAATTGCAAATGTCTAAAAGTTTAGGGACTAGTTTGCAAATACTAATTTTTTTTTTTTGTTTTATGGTCAAAGGATTTGACCAAAAGCTTCATGGATAACTTGGAAACTGATTTGGGGTATTTCACATTATGCTTTAGGTATTTTTCACACTTTAGGGGGTATTTTGTAATTCTCAAAGTTTAGGGGCTGATTTGCAAATAATGAAAAATTTTGTTTTCTGGTCAAAGGTGTTTGACCGAACCTTCTTATGGATGTTCTTCATGATTTACATGCTGATTTTTACCTGATTTATTATATTTTGTGATGATTTAGGTTATGTTATTTACTTAGGTACCTAAGTGTAAAATTGAGAAAGTTTATAGACTCTTAGGGAAATTTAGCATTTTTATGACAAAATGCTTATCTTTAGCATGAAATTATCCACTTAGATTATTAGACAATTTTAGCATCACATTGGTCCTCCGATGAGGTGCTAAAAATATAAAAACCTTTCGTATTCTTTTGGTTCTTCGTTAGGGTACGAAATGTAATTTTTGAAAATTTAGGGACCCATTAGCAATTTTCATACTTTAGGTCATTTTTGTAATCTAAATTACCCATTTAGAGTAAGAATCATCATTACTTGTCCTTTCAAGTCCATTAGAGGTACCGAGATACTTTCATGTCGAAGGTATACCCTAAGGTTATTTTTGTAAATTTCCTAGCAGGGATGTTTTTACGCCAATTGTGAAAGTTTAAGGTTCCTTTAGCCTTTGAAGGTTATTTTTGAGTCCATTAGGGGTACCGAGATACTTTCATCTCGAAGGTATACCCTGGGGGCATTTTCATAATTTTCCTTACTGGGGTGCTTTTATGCTAAAGGTGAAAGTTTAAGGTTCCTTTAGCCTTTTAGGGTCATTTTTGAGTCCATTAAGGGCACCAAGATACTTTTATGTCGAAGGTATACCCTATGGGCATTTTCATAATTTTTCTCACCATGATGCTTTTTATGCCAAAGGTGAATGTTTAGGGTTCATTTAGCCTTTTAAGGTCATTTTTGAGTCCATTAGGGATATCGGGGTATTTTCATGTCAAAGGTATATCCTAGGGGTATTTTCATAATTTTTCTTACCAAGGGCCCTAAGCCTTAGGAATATTTTAATTTTCCTTGGAACCTAATCCTAAGTAATTACTAGGTGCCTTAGTGTCAATGGTAAGCCTTAGGGATGTTTTAGTTGTTCTTAAATCCTAGTCTTAAGTAGCCACTGGGTGTTTCTATGCCAAAAGTATACTTTAAGGATAGGTTCGTTTTTCTTTTATCTTTTTAGTCCTTAGATTCGAATTAGTACTTTAGTGTCTAGACCGAGTCATAGGTCCTTTATTTTTTTATTTCAAATAAAATTCGTATGTCTTTGTAAAATAAAGGCAATGTCCTGGAGTTAGAATGACGTATGAAATTCCTCCCACCTATATGTGATAGGAGTTTTACAGATTATTCTAATGACTAGATACCCTTTTCAAAATGGAAATCAAAAATTTTATATAAATAAATACCTTTCACATTCTGCCAGGTACTCCAATAGGATGTGAAAGATATTTTGGTTTTTAAGAACCTTTTATGTCCCTTTGGTTTTCTGTGGGGGTATAAAAGAGAATAATAAAAAACTTTCATGTCTCATTGGTTTCTCAGTAGGGGTGCTTAAGACATTTCGGTTTCCAAAATACCAAATCTTGATTTTCTCTCATGGAATAATAAAATCTTATTTTAACAATACGAGAATTGTAATTAAATACCACATATTGAAGCCGGATAAAAATTAAAGTTCAAATTAACCATGATCAATAAGGTACCAATTTTGGGCACCAAAAGAGGGTCGATCTTTACTTGTGGCTGTAACCGACTCTCAAACCTTTAAAAACAATCTTTGGTACTTCGTAGACTACGAAATTTATTTTTAGGGTTTCCTGACTCTTAAAGCATTAATTTCGATGGCTGACCGATCTGACCTGGCCAAAACAGCTTGGTGGCAACTCCAAACAAATGGTCATTTCGTGATTACTATTTAAGGTTAAGATAAGCGAATAATTCATCTTAACCACCGAGTCCCCGAAAATAAGAGAATATTAATATCGATATGGCCCCCAAAAAAAAAAGAATAAATAGTTTTGAAATAATGATACATCACCACTTATATAGTCAAGGGCTATTTAAGTTAAGCTTGGTCAGGATTAGCATCGAAGCCACGTTACGACACTTTCTTTGCAAGGAAAACAATATGAATTTATCGGCAATTAGCAAATTAAAAAATAATCTCCCGTGATGGTGCATATCCTTTAGAATATTATATTAAAAATAAAAAACTTAAATAAAAAGGATAATGAAACATGCAACAATTTTCTACATCATAAAATTAAAAAAATATGGCAATACACGTGCATTAAATAGGATTAAGATTCAATTCATATTTTTTTACCCATTATTTTTCCATACACTCATGAATACTATTTACAAAGGTAAAAAATTACTCAAAATTATTTTATAAATAGTGATTAAAACTAGGATTTATGTCATTTATATTGATAACTAACATTGGTTAATGTTTTTTTAGAAAATTAATGAAACAGGGTGGGATTGAATACAAAATCTTTAACCAATTGGATAAAATAAATATAGGTGACATGTAGAGATAATCGTCATGATCAGTGATTAATCAATGACTATTAATAATGGAATTTGGGAGAGATCTCAGAAGAACCTATTTGCACGTGACACAGACAAATGTTTCTTTTTTTTTTTGGCGTAGCACAAAATCAGGTATTTGCATAATTAGTTTATTAAAGCTGTTCAATAGTCACATACAGTTTATTAAAGCTATAATGTTTCCACGAGTTCATGAATAAATTTGCCAAAACAATCAATTATTTACATATTCTATAATAATTCTAATAAAATAATAAATTACTTTGATATTATTAATTAATTTGCGCATTTATATTTATGCTCGGCATGAAACGCTGGCTATTTTTGCTAGTTTAAATTAAAAGAAAGATGCAGCAGCATATATCTTCATTTTTAAAAAAGAAAAGCGTTGGGCAAAAGCAATAGAGGGAGAAAAGAGTAAGAGTAGTTTTTGGGTTCATTGAGTAGTTTTGATCGAGTTGGCGATTAGTGGTTCATTTGTGGCCCGATTGTGCTGATTTTTTGACCGCCGCTACAGTGCTCATTGTTGTTCATTTTGAACTGTCAGATCCATCATCTAGGCCCTGTAGATCCCAGATTTGCTATGTGAACAGTGTGTCTTTTTTGTGATACTTTTTAAGTTTCTCTTTCTATACTTTGTAATTACTTGGGAATAAATAAAAATAAAATTGTGTATCTATTGTGCTAATCGAATATTATGATCTTTCGTATTACTAAAAATTTAGTGAAGATTTCAAGGAAATTCTCAAATCCCTTGTTCTTTATCCTTTATTTGAAGGAGTTTTTCACGTGATATCTCGAACTCAGGGCCTAAGGCCATCAGGAACTGCATAACCGGATCTCGCTCCTGTGATCCTCGAAATCTGTGCTGCCGCACCCGGCGAACTCTGGCTTTCGAGCCTACACCCTCTATTCTCATTCGCTGCTGGAATTCGACCTCCGTTGATGGATGTGTTTGGCCGGAAGGGTCCTACACGGGGTCTGTAGCTAGAAAGCACCTTTTCGGTAAGCCCAGATTCTGCCAATCAGGTATACCAACAAAACCAACATGCCGGTAAAAAAATTCATTGATAGGTTTGTAAATTACTAATGGTTTGTTAGAAAAATGCAGATGTGCTCGATTGATTAATGACTTCAAGGAAAAGAACGGTATTGTGGATCACTTTGCTAAAACCAGCGTGGATAGAGTGAATGGCTTTATAGTATGGTTATAATGATAATTTGATAGGAGATGGTGATTTGAGCTGATTGAGCTTGAATTTGTTGTTTAGAGTTTATGTATGCTTCTGTTCTATTTTCTGGTTTGTTGGCCTGATGCTAAGGTGTTTTACTGTTTTATAGGGCTGCATTGGTCCGTTTATTGGGTTGTAATAGCATTTTTTGATGATTTTTATCAATGAAAATTGAATTAGGAAAAAAAAAAGTATATTTACTTTATTCACTTTATATGAGATAAATGATAGGCTATTAGGTTTGCTTCAAATTTAGAAGAAAAGAATATGATACATATGTACTTCTATCTTTATCTTTTCCTTACATTTAAAAATCAAGAGTTGTTGTAAAAAATACTTAAAAATATACATCTCAATCTGAAAGAAAAAAAAAATACTTAAAAAGGAATATAGAAAATGTTGGATTTTTTTGTTTTTGTTTTTGGATTTGAGAGTTAATGAGATAAGATATAATTTTTTAGATAAATGCTTTTACTTTAAGTGGATAATTTATACAATAATATTAACTTTTAAAATTATAACATACAAGCATTTATCTTAGTTGGTTGGTCCATAATTTTTTTTTTATTATACGAGTAGAGTTTGAATCCTTTCTTTCCTAACTCTCAAACTTCGACTAAAAAAATTTAAAATTTTAATGATGCTAATTAAACTAGAAGTTTTAATTTTTACTTTTTTATGCATCAAATGTAGGTATATACGTCAATAAAATATACATAATTTGCTTTACCATATTATACTATTTGATTTCATTAGATGCGAAAACTAGTAATGCATTCACTTTAATTGATAAATTTGAGGAAAAAAATCCTACGAGTAGCTCAACCTACTTGTTTTGCTGATAAAATAAACCTTTTCATTCATGTAAACACTGTCATAGGCTTATGACGTTAAACTGTGAAGTACCGACTCGAAGAAAACCCCTCGTACCAGTATCCTACACACACGCTACTGAGATGCTGGAACACATATGGGACACGCTAGGACATGAGAAAATAAAACTCAACTTGGATATAGTCCAACAGAGCAAGAAAGAAAGACGTTTCGGGTGTTAGAACGGTGGGAAATGGTATAACGGGCGGCGGAAGGTCTAAGTTAAAACCTAGATCCAGGCTTTTTTGTAAAAGTTTTCGAAAATCTAGTCCGATGAATATGTTAAGGAGGTTGAGAGGAATCAAAGAATATTTTTCTTTCTAGTTTCTCCGACGTTGACAAACGGCAGCTGACATGGTCACTGGCAGAGTCGAAGTAGAAGAAGAAAAAGAGAAGTGGAGAGAAGAAAATATTTTCTGGTTATAAAGAACAATAATGCAGCAACAAGAGATCTTCTACAACAGTTCTAGGCTGAGATTTTCTTTGAAAAAATCTCGCTTCTCTCAATATTCTTCTTCGGTGTGGAAGTTAATTATCTTTACCACACATGTTTCTGTACACAATTACATCCGAATGTTATAAACAACTTTGATATGACTACTGCCATCACTCGCCTCCTATGGCAACAAGTACGAAATTGCTGCTCAAAGGTGGTTATGGTCTAGCTCAGTATGTACATCATGCATTCTCCATTTTCTCATTCATTGGGCTAGTTTAAAACACAATCTTAGATATCGTATAAGCACAATATATCATGATTTATTTTTGATACTCAGTTACGCCTACTGCTCTTCTCAATGGTAGAACTTCTAAACCACCGGCTTGACAAAGACTTTTATTCTTGCAAGGGCATGTAAAGCAGATAAGGCAATCAGTCATTTGATAGAAAATCGAGCAAACCAAAGGAGAGACCAAGTCATGATTTTCTGTAGTAATATTTGAATTTAAATTTATAAGTGAGAAAAGCAATCTCACATAACCTCGAACTTGTAAATATACCATAATGATCAATGGAGCATTTCACAAGTTCAAACACCTAAAGCATTCTTATTTGTAAGTAGCTGTAATAATTTCCACTTCTTTCAACTAGTTTGAATTTCGATTCATCCACTGAGTAAAAATTTCCTCAATTCTAGAACCCCAAACATCTGAGTATGGTTTCTATCACAGTTAAACATTCCTATTCGGTGATAATTTCCGTTAAGCCTCCTCCAAAGCCAGGTCTAAATTGTCCATGCTTACGACAACATTCTTTCATATAGCTCTTGCAACAACCACCAAATTCTCTCTTCTCCAAAATCCTACAACCATGTAAAGCATTGCGGTCTGGATTCACTGGAATGTCTATGGCAGTTTGAGTTGGCTCCCCATGGTCTGTACAACACTTGTGTGAATTAGGATGAGCCTTTGCATTTAGGCTCTCCAAGCAAGTATGCTCTACCAAGTTTCCTAAAGCTTTGAAGTTATAATGGTTCTTAACATGGTTTTCACCACAATGAATGGAATGACAATGATCATTTTTTGTCTTTCGCTGGTCTTCTTCTGGACTAGATGAATGTTGATGGAAATGCCCCAGGTGGCATTGCTTTGCCCCGTGGAGATCATTAGGATCTGTACACAAGCTTGACCTCTGATGGCCTGAACAACATTTGCTGGGCAGATTGTGGGCCTCAATCTTGTTGTTGACCATGTTACAGCTTCCCAGGTCACAGCACTCTGCTTCACAACTAATAGAACCATCGTGTGTCCTCCCTGAGTCTTCACATTTGTCGCTTCCGCATGAATTTGAAGATGATTCTAATTTGAAAAGGCCAGATTGACATCCAAGGGCACACCTCTGGGAGGAACATTTTGGCTGCTCACATGCCTTTTCGACCTGTTTATCTATACTAGCATCTTGATGGTTATGTGAGGAGTGACAATGACTGGTTCTGCATCCATGTTTGTCTGTATGTGATGCAGCCGAGGATTTGCAACATTTTCCTCCATGTTTGTCTGTCTGTGATGCAGCTGGAGATTCGCAGCATTTTCCTCCATGTTTGTCTGTTCCTTGCAAAAGGAGCATGCTATTACAGATCACCAACAAGCATGTACCGACATCCGCAAGAACTGCTGCCCACACTAGTGGGTGACCAGCAAACGCCAAAGCAAGAATGGCCGTTTTAGTACTAACTGACAAAATTACATTCTCAATGACTTTCCTATGGGCCTTTTTAGCGAGTCGGATAGCTTTTGGTATCTTTCTAATGTCATTTGACATGAGAATCACATGCCCCGTCTCTGTTGCAAGTGCTGAACCCGAAATGCCCATTGAGATACCAATATCAGCTTTAGCAAGTGCCGGTGCATCATTGACGCCATCTCCAATCATTGCTGTTGGCCCTTCTTTCTTAAATTCTTGGACTATTCTTGCCTTGTCTTCAGGAAGAAGTTCTGCACGGACTACATCTAGACGATTCCCCAGCTGCAAGTATGTAATTGAAATTTTTTATCAACTCAGAGACTTAAGGTTTCCATCCTAAGCAAAATATGATATCAAATACAATTTAAAGAAAAAACAAAAAACTCCAAAGAATTTCTTCACAAGATTCATGAGTTCAAGACATGGTATATCATGAGTTCTAGATTTGAAGTCCACCTGTTCTTGTACATGTATGGCGGCAGCTTGATTGTCTCCTGTAAGCATAGCAACTTTTATCCCTATTGACTTTAGCTCATCGACTGCCTCCACAACACCAGTTCGACAAGCATCTGAAAGACTGAAGATTCCAACGGGGGTTGCCCCAGAATATACGTATCCAATTGTCTTTCGTTCCATCATATTGCCTTCTAGAGTTGGAACTGTATATCCAGAAATACAAGTATTAGGACATGAAAGCAGAATGCTTAACAATCTGGACCTAAGAAAAAGCAATATAAATAAAATGCAGAAACAAACTGAAAAAGATGTCATTGATATTACTGATAATAGCCTGAATCGGGGAGTGTATTAAACAAGTTGAAGCTATAAGAGGCACAAAAGTTTTTACCTGTTCCATGGGCTCTCACTGAAATTTTTTTGCTTCCAACGTAAATTTCTCTACCATCAACTCTCCCGTAAATACCTTCACCGGGGAAGTTTTGATAATCCGTCACTGTTTCAGGTTTTGGTTCGATTGAATGTGATCTTCCATATTCTACAAGTGCAGCTGCCATTGGATGACTTGACTTGCTCTCAATGCTTGATACCCTTTAAAAATATAAGTTGTAACTAATATTAATATCCAGAGAACTGCAAACTTCCTAGAAACTCATCAATATTATTGGAGAGGACAGTTTGCGTGTCATTGAAAATTTTATTGAACTATGATGTCCTATACCCCTATATAAATGAACCTCCTAATATAAAACAACTGATTTTAATGATTTTCAAATGGTGGGATAAATTACTCAAAGAAAAGTAGAGGGGAAAGTATCAAAGACCATACCAGTAAAGCAATGTGTCCAAGCTTATATCTTCACAAAGTGATAGAAAATCGGTCACAATAAATTCACCCTTTGTAAGTGTACCAGTTTTGTCAAAAGCTGTTATCTTAATTTTGGAAAGAATTTCAAGATAGTCGCCGCCCTTAACGAGAAGTCCTGATGTTGCTGCTTTTGTAAGTGCACAAAAACTTGCAACAGGCGTAGAGAGGATAAGCGCACATGGGCATGCACTCACCAAGACTACCATTGCTAAGTGAAACCAATGATGAAGGTTGTGCACTTTAAGTGCAGCTGGAATCGCAGCAATGGTGGCTGATACAACTATAACCGCTGCAAATTGTTAACAATCAAAATAAGATAAGTATTATTTCTAATCTTATCCAAATAAAGCAAAGGCTGCATTGCATTACATTGCAAAAGAAAATAATTGAGTAGTGTAAAATGAGGGTGCTTAGATACTTGTAAATAGATTTAATCCGTAAATGATAAACCCATAGACCTTTATGATCTTAGCTAAAAGGTAGTGAGTCCCATTTCTGTTTTCTCTTGGGGCATTATTACTGTCTAAAGGAGCTACTAATTCTCAAGAAAATCCAAAATTAACAGGCAACTTCATTTCTTTTCAGTGAGAGTGTTTCCAAAGTTAATTTCTCTAGTACGAAGATGGTAAAGAAATTAATCTTGTAAATTTCGATGAAAATTAGCTAACCTGGGGTGTAGAACTGGGCACATTTGTCTATGAATCTTTGGGTTGTGGATTTGCTATTTTGAGCTTCCTCCACCAGCTTTGCCATTTTGGCCACTACACAGTCTTCAGCTACAGCAGTAGTTTTAACACTGATGTAACCTATAGAAGTAATAGCAGAACAAGCCCTGTCAGCACCAAAATTGAATGAATGACTTTAGAAAAATGAAGAAGAAAGTGAGTTGCAACCATTTAGATTGATAGTGCCAGCCCAAACAGTTGAATCCTTTTCTTTTGTAACTGGAAGGGATTCACCAGTCAGGGTTTTCTCATCCACATCACATTTCCCATCTACAACAATTCCATCAATGGGTATAACTTCACCAGCCTTAACTGCTAGAACAGTGTTCAATTTGACTTCATCAGCATCCACTTCTTCTCCACTCTCAGCTATCACTGCTTTTTGAGGCGTTATACTCATCAATGATGACATGACAGCAGTAGCCTGACACATCATGCTTAGAAGTTTCAACAGATATATATTTTTTATTTATAAATAAAACTCAATAGATGTTTTCAGCATATAAAGTTATTCAAGCTTAGTACGCAACAATGAGATACCAATTATGTAAATATTTTATATGTCTATATATAAACCTTATGGCTTGCTCTTGACTCAAGCCATTCCGCAGTCGTGAAGAGGAAGACTATGGTGCCAGCTTCAGTGTAATCTTTCATTGCAACGCTCCCTATCACTGTAAAATAAATAACAGCGATTGTTTAAGGCAAATTAACAATAAACCTAAATGCACCCAGCATTTAATTGTTTTATGTTGGTTATATTTAAACGCCTTTTTTGAGTTTTCTGCTTTCCCAAGAAAGAAAATGGTGAAACAAGAAGCTAAGAAAAACTTCGTTTAATTCACTTTTGGAGGTTGAGGCAAAAATTCTCATATTCAGATGATTGTGTGGGCATTAAGGTTAAGTTTCCATATCTTAATTTCCCAACTGTTCAAATTCAGTAATGGACCAAATGACTAGAAATTTTCTACAAATAATGAGAACTCTCTCTTTGGAATTTGGAATTTGATTGAACGCTACTTCCTAATAACAATTAACATAGTAGCTTCATTTCTTATCAAGTAATATAGGAATGAATCCACATATAGTAAATATTCATTATAATCAAGGTAGTCAGTAACTTAGCCATAGATGTAAGGTTTTTATTTTGATATTAATATGCATCGATATTAATGTTTTGATATAATATTTTAAATTTATTAATATTTTTAATTTCTTTTATATTTTTTATTTCAAGTTCTCAGCTAATATATAAATAGCTCCATTACTACATCTATATATTTATTTGTAATTATAAATTTTCAAAGTTATAAACATTTAATATTTCAAAAATTTTTGAGCATAAATAAATTTAAAATTTTTGAAAAAATAAATTATAATTAATTAGTTTAAATAGATTAATATAATTAATATATTTTATTTTTGAATGAAATTATGAAAAAAAATGATCACAAAAGAAAAAACATTAAAGGTTAGTTAAAAGAATCAAACGAGTAAAAGAAATAAAAAAAATAAGAAATTTCAAAATCTTATACCAATCAATATTAGAGTGATATCAGTCAATCTGGACCGATACAAATCGATATTCTATATAGATTGATATGACAATACGAAAATACTTATATCATAATAAATTTTTTAAACCTAGTACACATCGACTAGTATCATTGACATCAGTATGATACAACTTTGTAACATCTAAAAACACAAATTAACATCTTACCGAACATGTTCCATTAAAGTAACCTATGATTACGAATCAATATTGCTAGGTTCATGATGATTTATACATTTTTGTGAGAATGGATAGGAAAGGACGGAAGGATGCAAAGAAAGAAGGTTATTTTTCGTATAAAAGAAGTTATAATTTGAGAAAACGAAAAAATATTATAGATATTAAAATTTAATTTTAAATCTATAAAATATTATTTTTTAAGTATAACTATATGAATTAATCGAGTTAAATGTAAATTCAAAAAATTAAAAAAAAAAAGGATTTTGAATACCCTTTACTTAGAGTTTATTTTTGCAGATTTTAAAAGGCGATGATTCACATACTCTTTAAAGAGGAAGATACGTGCACCTACTACGTAATCAAATGCTGGGATGCTTTTGGATAATTATAAAGCTTTACAGCAGAAAGACGGTGACAACTTATTATCTAAATTAACGGCTGAGCAACTCAGTGAAAAACAAAATACTGGAGACAAATAAATATAAGGGTATAATTTTCTACTACTAAAGCAACTTAACAAGGAAAACATCTCTCAATAGAGGAGTAGAAAATTTTTATTTTAACAATCTTGAAGATGATTTTTCTATTTGATTTCCCCTCCTTTATAAGTGCAAAAAATCAATCCCCCTGCCTCCACTGTTTAGTTTATCTTGACTCTATTCCAATGATGTAAAGTATAACAAAATTTCAACAACTTTGGCACCGAGGTCAGAGATGTCAAAATGAATTTAAATTACAAAATTCATTAAAAAAGAATCTAAATCCTTTCATACTCGAATCGATAAAAAAAAATTCAATTATTTAAACTTAGAATGATTTAAAATTATAACTAAAAATAAAATTTAATTATCAATTTTATTTGTATACGAATAGGTTAAAAGCAAGATGAAAATAGACACGACGGAAACATTGCAACGTGTAAAATGAAGCGGAACCACTCGGCCAAGCTCAATTAAAGTGGAACCACTCAACCGAACTCAATTAGAGGCATCTAAAGCAAATTTCGATCTTATATTTGCAGCATTTCATGAAGTGAAATAACAATAATTTTATGAAACGAAAAAAGAAGGAAAGAGACGGAGGAAAACTAAAAGTTGGTTGGCGATAAAAATAAAAGATTAAAAATCAACTACTAATTGGAATTCTTAAGGGACTAAAATCGTAGTTTTCTTGAGGTTTCGTCTTGTCCACAGAAACCTACGTATGGACGCAACCCATAGTCGAGTCTATATATATATATACAGTCTTTTAGTCCAAGACGTATAGGTAACTGCAAAAGTTTTTTTTTTTTTTTTTTAGAATGCATAAAGGGAAGTTGCTATAGATGAGGAACTAAGTAGTTGCATGTATAATTCCATTCCAACCACATTATGATCCAGTTTGATATTACGTTATGATTGCTGAAAATATTTTTCATACTTATTTTTATGACTGAAAGCAATTGTCATCCCAATGGCAAAAATATACATAGGACATTGCGTTTTATGACCAAATTCGGATAATTACTATTAAAACAGTTCCGACTGTAATGTCTAATCATTTTAACTAAGCTCATTGTGTTACATATCCTACGGTAGCGTCGAGAAATATTGTCTTTTTTTAATAAAAAAGAAAAAGAAAAAGAAAAAGAAAAAATTGAGTAGCTTGATACATTTATTATCTAAATTGTTTGTATACAAAAGTGGATATCAATCTATTCTCTACGTGTCTAGATTTTTTCTTTTTTTTATTCGATAAATTGATTTTCAAGTTAAAGACCTCAACGAGACTGAAAGCGACCGGAATTATGGCGTTCGACATGATCAAATACGCCAACATTGAGGCAGGAAAGCCAATTTGAATTTAAAAAAGCAAACCCAAAGTTGACCCAAATCTAAACTTGAATATTCTCAACTTAAATTAATTCAAATTTAAAATTTCTAAATCAAATAACTTGAAATGATTTGATATCTTATTTAAACTATAACAGAGTACATTTTGGATCCAAAACATGAGTTAAAATTGACTATTCAAATCTGAATAATTCAAATATCAAACATTAAATTAGGTAAAAATAAGATCATTCAAACTTGAAATAATTCGATAATTTAATTAAACTAAAATAACTTTTAATGAGAGCATTTAGAATCCAACAAATGAGTTATTAAACTTGATGATTTAAATTCGAATAATTTTTATTTTATATTTATATTATGAGAAATTAAAGTAATCTAAACTTGAAACGATGTAAATTTTTTCTTATTCAAATCGAATTTAACCACCCAAATTACTAACAGAGACAAACTTATAAAATGTTTAGTAAATCTATGAAGCCAAAGATTCTTAATAAGAATCTTTTGAGTAATTTGACAAATCTATCAACCCGGAATACAAAATTTCATGAAAAGCAAATTAAATATAAAAAATAGGCCAAAATTTGGCTTTTCTATCCTATTATTCCTTTTATCACGAGATATCAGAACCTTTACTTGAAAGGAGGAGTTGGATTTTGAAGGGATCGATTCCACCTCAAAAAAAAGTGATTGTGAAGCACTAAGTAATGTTTTAAAAATGAAAAAAAAAAAGCAAAAATAGGAAAAGACAACAATAAAGAAACAAAGGCACAGACAAACCACAAAGTTTTATGATTTTGCTGCATTTATACTGTGTATATTTCATTAAACTTAAATAAAACCAACTCTACTTTTTTTTTTAAAAAAAAAGGGGGGGGCTTTATAAAAGTATTGTCCCACGTATTTATTTTCCAATCCAAAGCACCTCTCACTTTTCGGAAAGCACCTCAATCCCCTTAAAAAACTCTAAAGCTTTTAAAGGGAAAAAGGAAAAAAAAGAAAAACCCCACATGATGCTGCCCTTACTCCATCACTTATTTTCCTTAGGAGTATGAAACAATAATTATTTGTAGTTGCTCATAACATGAAAACCATAAAAAATAAATCTAATAAGTTTAAGCAGGTATTGGGTGCCCCAACATTTAGTTTAATATCTAATACATATACCAGTGAACTTAATGCTTTAACTCAATTGATTTATACCATCATCCCTAAAAAATAACATTCAATTGATCTTAAAATAAATTCGAATTTCGCATATCAAAGAAGAAAATTGTAAAAGAAATTACCTGCTATTAGCATGAGAATGTTGATATCGAGCCTGAAATTGGTAATGGCAGCATAGCCCTTCAAAAGAATAGGGTAGATGCCAATAACCACAGCTCCAACTGCAAGCCATTGTAAAGGATGGCAGACATACTTCAAAAATGATAACAACAGCAGCAACCCACAAGCCATTGCAAAAGGGCTTGGCCATTTTTTCTGGTATTTTATCTCCCCATGTACTCTAACATTTGCTTCCAGTCTTGCTTGATTTAGAGCCTTAACTGTATAATAAATAAACAAAAGATAAAATAAAATGAAATCAATTTTTGGTGGCAAACTTCAGAGAAAAAAAATAGAAAAGTTGGTAGTTCACTCGAGAGCTTTTAACATAACACAATATTCAATATGCATTGATCCAGTTTACCATAAACTTGACATCTATTTATATATAGAATCGATTTTAACATGAACCGGTGACATATCTATCCATACACCGATAAATCAATGTGTATCATACCATAGATGTGATGTAATTTCAATATGCATGTGATGGATTTAGATCAAACTCAATTAAAATTTTGATGAGGATTAATTGCCTAAAATTGCTATTCTAATTTTTTATCCAAAAATAAACTTATGAACATATTCATTAAATATTTTATTCTTAAATAATATAAAAATTTTGTACTTTTAGTTAGTAAATTAAATTGAAAATATAAGAAAACTTTTATGTGAAGACAGATACTGTCAACAAGCATATTGAAAATTTGAAAAACAATTATATTTTTTATTTATTTTATATAACCACTCAATAGTATTACTAGGCATAATATTTATTTTTATAAAATATATTTATTTTTATTTATTTTATACGTATATATTATTTATAATTAATTTTAAAATTATTTATTAAGACACGATATAATATTCAATACTCAATTTATAAAAAAAAGGAATTATACATGTTCCTCCCTGTAGCATAAGTCAACAAATTATTATATCATTGCAGTATGAACACCGAACAGACTTGTCATTTCACAAAAAGGTAGCTTATCATACACCATATATATTAATTATTCATACTTACTAACAAATAACACACTTCCATTGTGAATTGCAATAATTAATGGACTTAACCAAGAAAAGTTTTCATAATTACTCTCAGAAGTTACTTCTCTTAGTGTTTCCTTTTTCATCCATTTCCAGAAATTTTCATTACATATTTCTTGAAAGATATCTAATCATAGTTAATTTATGATTAAAAAGAAGTTGATATAGGATGAGAACATTTTTATCTTTAGCGGCTACTTTGAAGATAAACATAATTGATACTGTTAAAATAAATTAAAAAAATAAAGAAAATGATATTTTGTTCGGAAGAAAATATGAACACGAAGAAAAATAAATAGTATAAACTCTTTTTTTACTAAAAATAATATCTCATTCAACCATAAATCTTTTTATCATTCAGTTCGAGTTCAATTATATTAAAATTTTTTGGGAACTGTTTAACATTTTTCAAAGAGAAATAACATAAGCAATTAGTAAATATATATATATATATTTTTAATTGGGCCAATTCTCCAGTACCGACCCTTTTATTTTTCATTTTTGTTATCAAAGTGGCACTTTATCAGTGATAATTACGGACAACCAAACTCCAGTCCCACCAATATGACTTTGACACGCCACGTTAATCGATCTACGCCCCAAATTTTGGCTTAACTCTTGTTGTCCATTGTCTAAGCACGTTATCTTTTATAAAATAAAAAGAAACGAAAAAGCATTTTTGCCTCTAGTCAGGGATGGATCTCAGGGGCAAGTAAAGGTCTTGAACCTCCCACATTTTTCAGGTTTTCAATCAAAGTTGGTATATAATATAAATTTATATAGTATTAGTAGATTAAACAATTGATGTTATTTTTTAAAAGTTTTTAAAAATAAGTATGAATAATTTTATTTTTAATAAGATAATATGTTTTAATTTATTGAGAGTATATAAATTTAGATAAAATTCTTTTAATAATTGTCTTATTCAAAAATGATAAAAACCTATTTTAAACTCTTCAAAAATTTGTAATTTGATTTTTTTTTATTCCAACCCAATTGGTTTGGTTTCACCTCCAATGCAAATACATTACACTAAAGAAATGATGCTAGTAACTAACTAACAAACATGACAAGAATATTAATAAAACATATATTTAAGTTCGATTCCTAACATTCCTTATTCCTAATATCAACAAGTATCAAAAAAATATCTCCATTTTTTTTTGGTAATTATAATCCCAATAGCTTGATACTCAAAAGAAAAAAAAAAAAACACCATACTCTCTATTATTCTTATATATATCCCTCTGTTTTTGAATTTTTATAGTTATTATTATTATTATTTGAAAAAGAAGATTTAATCCCAGTTTTTCAAGATATAATGGATAAAAGCAACTAACTCAAAATGTTCAGGTGATTTTAAATTTTAATGTTAAAATTAAATTTGCAACATTAAGAAAATAAGGATAACAGTATCGAGGAAAAATAACATATTTTAAAATTATCCAAATTTTAATACATTCATTATGCAAATAAGAAAGTAATTTTTTTTAAAAAAATTTATAAGTTAAAAATTGGATATTTGTTTAATAAATGGGTAGTTTTTTTGGAAAAAAATAAATAATTTTTATGAATAAATAGATTTTTTTTAGAAATACATGCGTATAAAATTTTGAAAGACATAAATATGCTTCTGTATTTTTTAAGTTATGATTATGTTTGATTTTTTGTTTTTTGTATTTTAATCATTTTGATTAGTATCACTTGACTCGTAATACAAAATTTAATAAAATATTTCATAGATAATCTATACTATTAATCACGCTCTTGACTTAATTTTGTGGACGCCAACTTAATTCGCACTGAGCCAATCAAAGAGTTAAGAAAAAAAACCTTAATTTAGTTTTAATAAAACATGCAAACAGAAAAGTATAAATGTTGCTTAATATAAAAATATTTTTATCAATTTTATTTTTTAATTTTTATTCAATTTAAAAAAATTATTCACTATCTAACTTTAATTTTTTATCAATTTCTTTTTATTTATTTTTTTTCTTTTTCACTCAAGATATATTGAAACCTAGTATATATGAAAGAAATAAACAAAAATTACAAGAGGAGAGTGTAAAATAAATAGAGATATTTATAACACGAGTAAAATCTCACATATCATTAGTACTTATTGATATTAAAAAAGTAATATAAAAATATTTGAAATTGAGCTTAAATTTAAATGCTTTACTATCCTCCTTGTTGCCAGCAGATAAAACAGTTGTAGGCAGAGTCCTACATCTCATGTTACTCACATGGGTCATCGCCAGGTATACCCGTTTTGTTTTCGTTTTTTCGTTTTTTTTTTTCTAATTATTATAAAAACCTTTTGTTTTTTTCCCCCTTAATTATGGTTTACTAGCATTGCAGAGAAACTAAAAAAAGGAAAATAAATCTTTCAAAATTAATGATGGAAGATTCAGCTCATATTCGGCAGTGAAATTAGGGACTAGTTTAACGTTATTAATGAAAAAAAAGGTTTGGATTAATAAAATGTTTGGATTGAAAAAGGAGGAAAATGTAATTTAATAATTTTTTAACTGTTTTGTATTGTTAGTGAAAAAGTTATGTGAAGACTGAAGTGTAAAAAAATATATATATACATTTAAAATAATAAATATTTAAAGATTTGAGCATAAGAAAATTATTTTATTAAAATATTAATTTTTAAATCACAAAAATTTTATTTTTTTATTTAGATTGCCAAACTATAATTGTAATTGTGAAAGCTAAAATTATTTAATTTGTTTAACATTGTGTTTATAGGAAAATATAATTTTTTATTTAAAAAGATGTGTCGACAATATTAGGAAAAATATCCAACAAGAAAAGAAAAAAAGAATTATATTGGAAATATAATATTTTTAGCCTCATATTTTAAAATAAAAACATTTTTTTCTCACCAACTTACCAAAAAATTTAAAAGTACATAAGATCAAATTAATTGCATTTCCTATATCACAAATGCGTTTGTTATAAAATCAAAGTTGTTTCAAAAGAAAAATAATTATTAATATGTCTATATATCTATAAATATATGTATGATAAAAGAATAATTGAGGTAAATAATATTGTAGGGGTTTACCAATTTGAAGCTGAGAAACAAGGAGATTGTCATGAAGAACAATTACAGTTCTGGTGGGAACAATCACAGATACTTCTTTGACCCCTTCAAGAGATTTCAGTATGTTTTCTATGAGAGGAACCTCGGATGAGCAGCAAAGACCCAACACATCAAAGTAGCTCTTCTGCAGGTTTTTGCTCGCAACCATTATTTCTTTTCAACTGCTGCAAACAAGAAACAAAAATTAAAAAAGCTGATTCAGATCGAAGATTTTCGGAAATGGGTGTTAAAGTTTATTGATTTTCTCCTAGCTACAAAAAGGAACAGCAAAAAACTGAGCAGTGAAATAAAAACAGAAAGGAAAAGAGAGCTCCTGAAAGCCTCGAGCTAAACAAAGAAGAAAAGAAACTGAGATGATGATGATGATATATGTATATATATAATATTTGTGCTTGCGTTTTGAATTATGAGAATCATTGTGATCTGCCAAAGGGGAGATTTTGGAGTTAGAAAAATTACCTTTGTAATAGCAAGGAAAAAAAGATTGGGGAGACGAAAGGGTTGTAGAAGAGAGGCTGGTGGGAAGGTTTAAGTAGAGATGGTTGGGTGCCTTGGAGCGGACTGCTGACTGAGATGACAATTATTCAGTAAAATATATAAAATAATAAGAGAATAACTTTAAGAAATCAATGAAAGAATTGTGGCCAAATTACTGGTAAATTTGATTTGATTCTGTACGTGGAGGGGAATCCAATGGACTTATCTCATCTCAAAAAATTTTCTCCCTCGTAGATGAGATGGAGAATTCGTTAGGGGGTTGGAATGGAATCCACGTGTGAATTCACATGGACTCGGGCTTTGTTATTTCTAAACATAAAGAACATGTCCTTGCTACTCAAAGAGGTAAAATTCTAAATAATGTTTATATTAATATATGGTAGATATAAATATAGTGATTTAATTTTAAAGTAAATAAATTTAGAGTTAAAGTTAAATTATTATGATAAAGTATATAAAATATCGCTACATAGGGATACTTATTAAAGTAAGAAGGTTTTGATATTTAAAATTATCAAACTTAATTTAGACAAAGAAAATTATCATTAATTAACATGTGACGCAAAATTAAAAATTATTTAAATAATTTTAATTAGACATGATGATTTCAGATATAAAATGATTATATGATAAAAATAAAATATAAAAAAATATTTAAAATAGACATAAAAATGACATGAACATTGCACAAATAGATGATTGTATCAAAAACAAATAAAATAAATTATCGTTAAATTTATGTAAATATATAATATATTAAATACAATTATGATATAAAAATAACATGAACGTAATGATACATAACAAAATTAGCAATTATTTGAATAGGATTAATTAGACTAACAATTTGGAATTACAAAAACAAACACAATAACACAAAAAAAAAATTAAAATATGATGCAATAAAATTAAATGGTGTTTCAAAATCTACACATAACGGATTAATGGCTATAAATATATAATATTTTAAATATAATTATGATACAAAAAATAATATAAACATAATATAAATACATAATTTTTTTTCTTTCGTTCTTTCCTTTATCTCCTGCTTTCTGTATTTTTCTCTTCTTTTTCTTTCTTTGTTCACTAAAAATGATACAAAATCTATAACTATAATAATATCATATATATATATATATATATATATATATATATAAAAGGAGTATATACATACATAATCTTGCAGTACTTTGTGATAAATCACACGGTGGGTGGTGAGGGAGGGACTTCAAACCAGCTCTTGGAGATAGTTGGAAGAGCATTCCACATTCAAAGCTTTTCCTCTCCTGTGACCGTGCGAGCAATGACTGCAATGTTTTCGTTTTGAAACACCCAACCATGGCTTCTGGGAAGGCTGCAAGGCTTGTGATTTAGGGCCAGCCCATACAGGTGGGATGAAAAGAATATGGCAAAAAACGGAGCTGTTTCATGTGTAAGATTGCCGGACTTTCAAGTCGCTTGCTGTAGTCAGGAACAGATGGTACTTCGATTGTATATGGCAAGTGTCCATTCTTTTGACTGCTTTCTCTCTTCTGCTTATTCTTCTTTGGTCAATGTTTTATTGATTGATGTAAGATGTTCCAAGGGAAGTTTGTGGTCTAACTGCCAAACTCTTTGGTTGACAAGTGCTGCGATGACTGTTAGGGGCAAAATGCTTCAACTTGTATCAAAGCAATGGCATTGCCACCAAAGTAATAGAAGAAAGTTAGTACAGAAAATTATAGCCGTCTCAACTTTCAGGTTGCTAACTGCGACCAGGAAAAAAGCTGTTGCAGGACACCGTAGATGTGCCGCTCAGAACTCAACATGTGTCCTAACTTTTTACTAGAAAGAATAGAGAGGGAAGATGTTGATAATTACAATGAAAGCATTTTAAATATGAATCAAAATGTTTTTTGATTTTTGGATTTGATAAAATGAATTATAAGTTTTGAATTTGATTGTCACTTTTTATGTGTCTATGCTTTTCTTGGATTTTACGTGAAAAAATAAGAAAAGTACAAAAAATCATCAACCAGAATTTATTTATCAAGTATATATCATAAAACTATTTTATTAAAAGCAAACAAGCTTCAGTATTTAAAAAGTTAAATTATATTAACACTATCTTAAAATGTGACTTATTATTAATAATCATATTTAACTTAAATATTAGTATGATATTATGAATATGACACAGACAAAATACTTAAAATATGACTCGGCATGATAAGAAATAATGTTTCAAAATCTATATAATACGAATTATTACGCATTAAAATTTTAAAGATCAAATATCTTAAACTCGATTAAGGCACCGTAAAATTCATGAAATGACATGAATATACAAATTGCCAAGTCTACTCACACCTTCAAATGAGAATATTTCAATTTTAATAGCCTTTGATTTATTTATTTTCTTTTTATTTTTTATTTATTAAAAAAATGAAATACTATTATGACATGTCTAAATGTGGATGTGGAAAGATCTTAGTGGACAAAAACTAGCATAATGGAGGAATGCAATGTATTAGGCTGTGCTTAGATAAGAATTTATTTAATTCGTGCTAAGTCTGTTTAACTTGAATTACTATTTATTAATAAAAAATTATTTAAATTTAATTATAAAATATATCAATATAAAAATAAAAATATTTTTAATATTTTAAATAGTAATTTAGACTTTCAAACTAATTAAAGATAATTTTTAAGATTAATTAATTAAAGATAATTAATGTAACTATATATGCAATTGGAGCAGTACTTCAATTAAGACTAGTGTAAGTGTCTATTATATTGGACTATTTCAACTAGAATTAGTGTAATTATAATTTTTTAATATTTTAATATAAATTATTACATATCAAAATTTATATCCATATAAAATATCTTAAACATGACTATGATACCATAAAATACATCAACATGAGATGAATAAATGGATTTATTTTCTTTCTAGTTTTTTTTTTTTTTTGTTTATCAAAAAGAAATACTATTAGGGTGAGTTAGCCTAAATTGAATTTGAAATGTTGCAAGGTCCAACAATTTGAAAATCAATCACGGCCTTCAAGGACATAGACACAGCTTTTTGAATATATGATCCGGCATCTCATGAACTAAGCAAAAAGGCTATAGTAGTCCAAGTAATAGTGCGCCAATTTATTTTGAAAACGGTCTAGTATTTTATGAAACTGGCATGGCATTTAAGTTTAGTATAGTAACTAAAATAAATGCTGCAGCACCCTTATAATGTAAATATGCTAGTTTCATGAATTTAGCTAAAAGGCTGTGGTGGTCAAGGCAACAATGTGGTTACATGCTTTAAGAAATGGCCCAGCGCTTGGTGTATCCAGGGTGGTATATAAGTTTGGTACAATAACAAAAATAAATGGTATTGCATTTAAAATGTAAAATGCACTGGTTTAAGGAACTTAGCAAAAACATTGTGGTGGTCTTAGGGTTCATTGCGTATATTTACTTTGAAAATGTCTAGCATTTAAGAAATCCAGTTAGGCATTTAAAATTGGCAAGCTAGCGTTAATTGAAATTGGTCATTAGTTGTTCAAGTATTTCAATTTAATATATGCTTAGAGAAGTTATAATTGAAATGGTCATTGATAGATCAAGTTATACATATAGTTACACTAATTGTAGTTGAAATTGCTGGTTAGTAGTTCAATTGATGAAGTTGTATATATAGTTAAATTAATTCCACTTGAAATTGGTTACTAGTAGACAAATTAATGAATCTGTATACGTAGTTACACTAAATTTAATTTAAATTGGTGATTAGTAATCCAATTTATGAATTTATTATGTAGTTACACTAATTCCACTTTAAAATGGTAATTAGTAGTCTAAATTTTAAATTTGTGCATATAATTACATTAATAGTAGTTGAAATTGGTGATTAGTAGTCCAATTGAAGAATTTGTATTTATAGTTATACTAATTCTACTTAAAAATTGGTGATTAGTTTTTTAATAGATAAATTTATATATGTACTTACACTAATGTTAATTCAAATTGGTGATTAGTAGTCTAATTTTGTGTATGTACTTACACTAATGTTAATTCAAATTGGTGATTAGTAGTCCAATTTTGTATATGTACTTACACTAATTCTAATTCGAATTGGTGATTAGCAGTCCAATTGGTGAATTTGTATTTGTAGTTATACTAATTCTAATTCAAATTAGTGATTAATAGTTCAATTGACTAATTTTATTATGTAGTTACACTAATTTTACTTTGAATTGGTAATTTGTAGTCCAATTGATCAATTTATAAATATCGTTACACTAATTCTACTTTAAATTGACAATTAATAATCCAATTGATGAATTTATTTATATACTTATATTAATTATAATTCAAATTGGTGATTGGTAGCCCAATTTATGAATTTGTATATATACATATATATATATATACACACAGACTAATTCTAATTCAAATTAGTGATTGGCTAATTCTACTTTAAATTAGTGATTAGAAGCCCAATTGATGAATTTGTATACACATATATATATGCATACACACTAATTCCAATTTAAATTAGTGATTAGCTAATTCTACTTTAAATTGGTAAATAATAGTCCAATTTATCAATTTGCACATATAGTTACACTAATAGTAGTTAAAATTAGTGATTACTATTCTAATTGATGAATTTGTATATATAGTTACACTAATTGGTTGTAAATGTGTGGGCAGACTTGGCAATTTATATATCCGTGCCATCTTCATATATTTTACCATATCATAACTTTGTTTAAGGTATTTTACATTTATATAAATTCTGATACGTAATACTTCGTATTATATAGATTTTGAGATATGTTTTTAGGTAATGTCAAGTCGTATTTTAATTATTTTATCTATGTCATATTCATAAATATCATAGTAATATTTAAGTTAAATTTGATTATTAATAATAAATTAATTTTTAAGATGACTTTAATATAATTTATTTTTTAAAATTTTAAAGTTTTATTTCTTTGTGATAATGATACATATTTGATAAAGAAGTTTTAATTGATAACTTTTTTATAATTTTTTTACTTTTTCCTATAAAAAAGTAATTTTCTTACTTGATAAGTACAAAATCATAGTCAAATCCAAAGGTTATGATTTATTCTATCAAATCCAAA
>JAQSVH010000013.1:4951699-4978986 GCA_029448705.1 Adansonia digitata
AAAAGTAATTTTCTTACTTGATAAGTACAAAATCATAGTCAAATCCAAAGGTTATGATTTATTCTATCAAATCCAAAGGTTATGATTTATTCTATCAAATCCAAATGTTAAAAACATTTTAGTTTTCATGGTTCTAATTTAAAAAGTTCTCAATGTAGTTGTCACCAGGGAAGACGGTAAAGGAAAGAGAGAAAAGAAGAGCATGAAGGAAAAGAAAAGAGAGAGGGGAGAAAGCAAAAGGAAAAAAATTGATTTGTTTTTTTGTTATTTTTTATATTTTATTTATTTATTTTTATGTGTTTAAAGTATTATTAATTTATTTCTTTTTCATTTTCGTGCGGATAAAAAATTGTATTTATGTAATTTTTATTGTGTCATTTTTAAAATATTTTTTCAAGTTAATTTTATATAATATCTTAATTCATCAAATATTTTAATAGACTATTTTAATGATTCGATTTTAATGCTAAATTCATTTACTTATTAAAATATAAAAAATTATTTAAAAAATATGTCATAATTATTCAATTAAGAGAAAAAATTATATTATTAATTAATTCTTTTTTATTCTTTAATAATGTATTTAAAGTGGTTAGTTGCAATCTGCACGTTCACTCATAAGTTGATATAGGATCCATACCAGATTCACTTGAAAAATTATTTATTTTTTAAATTTTTAGATGATATATCTAAAGGAATCAACCTGAACATTCATATGCAGGTAGATTTAGTATCAATATTCGAACCACTCAAAGAAAAAATAAGTTTTCTTATTTTTGTTTTATTTTAAATCATATATTTAAAAGAGTTAATTTGTATGTTCACTTGCAAGTCAACTTAGTATTCATATATGGAGGGAAAAATAAGTTTTTTTCTTTTTTTTATTTTTAAATAATTAATTTGTATATTAACTCGCAACTTAATTTAAAATATACACTTAATTTTAAACAATTATCTTAAAATTAATTTTCAGAATAAAATATGATATGTAAATATTAATATTATTAGAATCTAAAAATAAATTATAACTTAAAAATTAATTTAAAATTAACTTTTACAATTAATTATTTTAAAAATTTTAAAACCCCTGTGTTAGGGGCTGTTTGTTAAATGCTTATAGTTAAATCAAATTTGGTTATCATGTGATAAGCCAAATCAACGCAATTGCCCTTTAATTTGTTTTAAAAGTTCTCAAGCTTAAAAATGCTCTCATCTCATGACATTTGGATTCAGCTTCTAAATTCGTTATACTTAAATGAAAATAAGTAGATTTTACATTTTTCTTGTGTCTTTTCATTATTTTGCTTTTACCTTCTCAAATTTTGATATTCATGGACCAACGACATCCCTTCCAAGCAGACCTAGGTAAGTGTTGGGAAGCCTGCCTAGCCCAACTTGATCAGGCTCAGAGCCAAGTTTTAATTCTTTTTCTTTCGAGCCGACTTGACTTGGCCTAAAACAATAATTTTAAATTAAAATAATATATTTTTATTTAAATTTAATTATAAAATATATAAATATTAAAAAAAAAATATTTAATGGGTTAAATAGTAGTTTGAGCTTAAATGGGTGGGCTAGATCGAATTCAAATTTAGGTTTAGGATTCAAAATTTTTTTGAGCCCTGGCCCGACCCATGCCTAGGTCTACTTCCAAGTTCATTTTTTTGCATTATTTTATGGAATACCAGGAACACTCCCTAAACCTTAATAAGTTGTAACATAAACTAATTTATAATCATTGTTTCCATTTGTAAGAGAATTTTTATAAGAATTAGAGGTGCTTATATGTCAAACTCATGCCTAGGTCTACTTCCAAGTTCATTTTTTGGCACTGTTTTGTGGAATGCTAGGAACACTCCTTAAACCTAAATAAGTTGTAACATAAACTAATTTATAATCATTGTTTCCATTTGTAAAAGAATTTTTGTCAGAATTAGAGGTGCTTATATGTCAAATTGAATTCAAATAAAAAAACATTTTGCATTCTTAGATTTAGTCTAAAGCTTGTTTTACTTGATACTAATAAAAAAGTTCATTTTACTATTTAAAATATAATAACATGTAAAAAATGTTACACTAATATTTACAAAATTTTATAACTAAGTATAAATAAATTTTATTTTTATTATTTAAATAGTAATTCTTATTGGTCCAAATCAATTTAAACTACCATAAGTCTAACTCAAGCCTCCATTTTGGGTTTGATCTATGAGGTTGGATGAGTAAATCGACTAGAAAATAGATTTATTCGAAATTTCAAAGTTCCAATAATGAGTCTCCTTGCATTGGAAAATTCTAAGGTAAGTTCCTTAGAGTAAGCTTCCCATGAGCTTCAAGGAATTTTGAACATTACATAAAAAAAGGAAAAAAAAAAAACTAATCTGAACCATTGAAAGGAAAAGAAAAAAAAAATCTTACTGGTTTAACCGATGAAAATTTTTAAGTAATGTCTTATATAACTGGTAATATTTATATGTAATGTGGTAATGTTTTATATAATTTTGATGAAAATTCTTAGATAATGTTTATGTAATTAGTACTGTTTATATATAATATGATAATATTTTATATAATTATAATGAAAATTCTTAGGTAATGTTTTATGTGACTCGTAATATTTGTATATAATTATAATGAAACCACATTTTAAATATCTAGCAAATAAATAAGAAAAAGACTTATAACAAACATTAGCATTATATGTAATGTTTTAAGAAACTTGTAATAAATATGTAATTTAAATGAAAACATTACTTCAAAACTAGTAACATTTTATGTAACTTGTAATATTTATATGTAAAATGGTAATGTTTTATATAACTCATAATATTTATTTGTAATTTAGTAATATTTTATATAATTATGATGAAAACTCTTAATTAATATCAGTGTTTTATGTAACTTGTTTTCTATGAAATGTGGTGATGTTTTGTATAATTTTGATGAAAATCACATTTAACATATCTAAAAAATAATAAAAAGGAATTACAATAAAGATAACTATTATATGTAGTGTTTTAAGTAATTTGTAACAAAAATAAGTATTTTCGTTGAAAATAATATTTAAAACTGGCAGGTCATTAAAAACTAATATGGTGTTTATATTAGCAAAAATTAATGCTTTATGCAACTCCTAATGTTTTTATATAATTTGCTCATGTTTTATGAATGAAACCACATTTTACATGTCTAACAAAATAAATAATAGAAGGAATTGCAGCAAACATTATCATATATGCAATGTTTTATGTAACTATAATATTTTATGTAATACTTATGATAATAACTTATGTAATACATATTATATTTTATGTAATATACTCCTTTTTATTATCTTTTGGTAATATATTTATGTAACTTATAAAATTTTATGCAAATATAATAAATTTATGTTGTCATAATATGTTAAAGCGAATCCAACACATTAGAATTTGGATGGATAAGTTTCCTTTCTTTTTTTTTGTATTGGGAAGTGACTTAATTGTCAGAACAAATTGCTCACTCGACTTCTCTTTAAATGTCCATTACAAAATGGCCAACTAACTTAGAGTCATTACCAATTATTTTGGCTAAGCATGATTGATCACCTACCAAAGCTCGTCTTTGAGCATTATGAAATCCTAAAAAACAAACTTTAAAGTCCACTTAAAACTAGAGATTCGCGTGAAAGGGTTTAAGAGTCGATTACGCACAAGGAGAGATGAACATCCTTATGACATTGATAAATTGGTACTTCTTAATTACATGTTATCCTAAATCTCGATTAAAATTGATTTTAATTTTTTAGTATTTAATTATAATTCTCATATTTTAAAATTATTTACAATTAATGTTACTATTCTAATTAAAAGTAAATATGATTTTAAAAATTAAAATATGTTCTGTACCCTTTTAGAAAACTTAAAGGAATACAAAAGTTCTATTTCTAGGGAAATTCAAAAATTCCAATTTATTTATTTAAAAAAGGCATTTCTTTGTTTAAAATAATCAATTAGATACCTTCCATATATTATAAGGCATTTATGGGCTATTTTTACATACATATATTGCTTTAGATTTTACTAAAAATGCTTATTGCAATTGGCAAAAATATATCCTTGGTTTTTAACATAATATCACCTAACTGACTCTAGGGGACATACATCGACATGGAAAAATACATATGACTCAAGAGGCTCGATTTTGACTAACGCAAAAAGACTTGGGTTTGACAGAAGTATAAAACTAACCTTTAAAGACTTGATTTTGGTCATTTTGACAAAAGATACAAAACTAACCTTAAAAGACTTAGTTTTGATCAATTTTGATAGAAAGTACAAAATTAACCCTAAAAGACTCAATTTTGGTTAGTTCTAATAAAAAGTAAAAAAACTAACACTAAAAAAATTAATTTTGGTTGTTTTGATTGAAAGTACAAAACAAACCCAAAAAATCAATTTCATTGGTTTTGATGAGAATATTAAACTAACCCTAAAAGCTTAGTTCTAGTCAATTTTGAAAAAAAATATAAAACTAACCCTAAAAAACTCAATTTTGATAAATTTTGATAGATAATACAAAACTAACTTAAAATACTTAATTTTAGTTGATTTTAAAGAAAAGTACAAAACTAACCTTATAAGATTTAGTGGTTAATTTTCACAAAAAGTACAAAACAACCTTAAAAAATCAATTTTGGTTGGTTTTGACATTAACAAAAAACTAATTGTAAAGGACTCAATTTTCTCATGAAATTTTACCAAAAAGGCTTTAATGCATAGCTTGAAAAAGTTGCCAAATGATCCTTGTAAGTTTGACCCATGCATGAAAATTGCTAAATGGTCCTTAAATCATGTTGAATAGATCCTAAAATGCATAAAAATTACTAAATGGTCCCTAGACTATATAAAATAACCTATAAGATTCAGTTTTGGTCAATTTTGATAGAAAATACGAAGCTAACCTTAAAAGAATCGATCTTAGTCGATTTTCATAGTAAGTAAAAAATTAACTCTAAAAGACAATTTTTTCATGAAACTTTACCAAATGGCCTTAATGCACAGCTTGAAAAAATTGCTAAAAGATCCTTATAAGTTTGACCAATGCATTAAAATTATTAAATGGTCCTTAAATCATGTTAAAGAACATAAATGACCCTAAAATGCATGAAAATTACTAAATGGTCCCTAGACTGTATAAAATAGCCTAAATAACCCTAAAATGCTAAATAGCCCTTAATATGCATAAAATCTAAGGAAGATTGCGAAGAAACCCTTAGGGTTAACCAACTTCCAAAATACACCCAAAACTTATTTTTCTTTCAAAAACAAATAATAATAGCATTACGCATGAATTTTATGCCTAAATACGTGTCTACAAATTTTGGACTTGCTTAAACTCACAAACATGCAAAGCATCACTATCATCATAATATCTTTATGAAAGTGGCCAAGAGCATGAGATCAATGTCAAGACATGCATATATTATTCAAAGTGATATGAAATACATGCAACATATATAATATGAAGAATGGTTACATGAGGTAAACAACAAGTGTTAGTACAAAGAAAACCACATGATATAAACATCTAATAATCAAACAAACTTAATTTAAAATGCATTCAAAACAAGTTTTTTTAATCCAAAGTTGATTTTGGTGAAACTTTAAACAAAAACTATAAAAAACTACCAAAAAAAAAAAACTTAGAGATCAAAGTTCAAGGTTTGGCCCTAAACATTATTGTTACACCTGTAGTAGAAACCATCATCTAAGCCGTGGCTAAGGATTATCAAGCTCTCAGAAGAAGGAAAGAAAATAAAATAAAAAAAGGCTAGAAACAAGTACAGAAATCACCTTGAAACAAGCTTTGAATAGCTTTTTCTTCTTTTTCTTCTCTTTTTTATTTATTTCTCAATTTATAACCAGCTGTCCTTTTGTTTTGAACGTCCAAAAGGGTTATTGAATCCCTCTTGGCTAGTCATTTTCACTCCCCCATTTATTGGACAATTTTGTACTCATTTTTCATACTCTTCAAGTAAGCTTTCTTATAGGCAAACCACCTAAACCATTTAGATGCTATTGAATAGTGGTTATTATCTTCCAAATAGGGTATAGAGTGAGCTTGCTTTACTGGGAAAACTTTACATGCATGCCTAAAGGTGGCCATCTTCTTAAAATGGCCATATGTCTAACTCATACGTGAAAGGTCTTTCTACTTTAACTTAAAATGGTTTCTTATTTCATTTTAACTAAACTAGTCTCCATTTGTTGAGAAAACTAATTAGAAGACCCTTTGTTTCATCTAGTTAGAAAGCATACTCTAGTTGGATGGGTTAAGACAAAATTTTAAGAACTTTAATCAATGAGAAAATATTTTAAAATCTTATGTTTATCTTAAGTTGAAATAAAAAGATTAAATAAGAGTGTTTTGCATGATAATCCAAGGTCATTTAGAATGATCAAGAAAGAAAAATACTAGCAAAACATAGGTAAACTGATTCTTAGTGCCTAGTTTTTTCATGATGTATTGATGCATTATGAAATGTATCGATACAATAAGCCAATTTCTTGATAAATCAATAAAATGTATCAATTTAAGGGCATCCTAATAGCTGGTGTCATAACATATCCCCCGACCATGGTAGTAGAGGTCTGCCCAACTTAAAAATATCCTTAATTAGGATTTTGGCATGATATTGTAAAAAATAAGTATTTCATGTATTTTGATTGGGGAAGACTATCAAATGAATCGCTTATTTGACTAATCTTTAATAGCCATTACAAAGTAGCTAACAACTTGGAGTCATTACCGAGCATTTATGTTAGGTATGATCTGACCCCTATTAAAATCAGTACACCTAGTTATTAAACTCAAAGATTTAATTTTATAGTCTATATGTACCAAAGTTTGATAAGTGAGTTTAAGAATCAATTATGCATGGGAAAGGATTAGCCACCCCACAATGACCTAAATCGATGCCACTTAGCCATATATTATCTCAGTTTCAATTTTAAATTATCATTATTTGTATATAATCCCCTTTTATGCTTAGATGAATCTTTTAAATATTAAATATGATTTTTGTCAAAATTTTGAACTCTACTAAGTAACTCGGAGGTGTGCCAAAATGTAAGGTTAAAAATATTGTTAGATTTAATTTGAAAAGGATGTTTCGTATCAAGTATTGGAGGGATATTAACACAAAGTATTACCTTAGTGATTTTTTAGAATATTTAGGTTAAAAAATGATTGCAAAATTATCACCAACAAAGGAAAGTTGTTATTAAGAAATTTAATAACTATAATAAGTATTGCATAAAATAAAGCACACAAAGCATTGAAAAGAGGTTGGTCGAGCTGTATCTCATAGTTATCATCAATTATTTAGAAATAACGAAATTAACAACTTCAAGATGCCTTTGATCTTATAAGTTTTGTTGAAAAAAAAAACCAAAGAAATAGATGAAAGAGAAATTTGTTATTTTGGGTGAAATTCGAGGTTAAAAAACCTATGTGAATGAAAATTTTGATGATTTTTGAAAAATGAAATATTTGGGTATTTTGATAAAAAAAGTTAGATTTTTGGTTTAAAATCAAAAAATTTTAAAAAGTATTTAAGTTGATTTCTTTGAAAATGATTAGGCCTTGATCCAGGTCTTATGAGACCTATACGTGATACGTGACTCACTTGGGAATTAATTAAACTCATTTTAGATGCCTCGAAAAGGTGATTCAGAAAGATCACTTATATTTGATTAAGGCTAAAATAGGGGATAGCTTCACGTTATCTAATTCCCAAATTTATTTTGGGTTAACTTGATGAGAATTAATATAAAAGCACTAAAAAACCCCAAATATTGCTTTATAAGAGAAGTTAATTTTTGAAGTTGGACTTGATTCAGCACTCACAACAGGGATAAGGGAATAAGTGCAGTAAACTTTGAAAAACCTCTCTAAACTCATTCAAACTCAAAAGTAGCAAAGATAGCCTTTTAGAAAGTTTTCATGAAAAATATTAAAAAAGTAATAAAAATCATTTTTGGAATTGAAAACAGCTTGTAATTAGGCATAGTCGCTAATATTAAGGATTTTAAATAGTGCGTGTTTAGAAAATCATAACTCCTTCATCCGAGCTCATTTAGAAGAAAATGAGATACCAGTAAGAAGGTAACTCAATGCATTTTGAGGGAAAAATGCTAGAAAAATTCATACAAATATTTTAATGCTTGAAAATAAATTTTCAAATAGGGATTAAACTGCTACTAATGCTAAAACTTGGCAGTTTTCATTTTTTTGGCTTTTCTAAGTGTGAATTAGGCTACAAACATGCAAATGTCTATCACTAATGGTATATGTGAGTAGGTTCATAGGTCTCTCCTAAGTCCCAAAGAATTTGGGCTAGTGAACAACCCGTTAGCCTAGCCACTTAGCTTTCATAACTAAAAGGCTCATCCAAGGCATTTTATCAAAGGTGGAGAACTATATTTCAGTGGCTTAAAACAATATTTATTTTGCCTCATTGAACCATGAATCCAAGTATAAGAATTCTTGATTTTATCCCAAGATTAAATCATCAATATGTTTAAATAATAGATCAAGATTAATCCCTGTTACTTAAGTTTAACCTTAGTCTAACTTGGAGTTAGTTTTTACAAAACAACAAAACAATCATCAAAGATCATCAAACAAGCATTTCAACAAGCATGTCATAAACTAAAAATCATATCTAAAGTGTCAACCATTAAATACATGAAACAAGCATCATTAAAGGACATTTTGAGAAGCGTCTCATATTCACAATACATTCAAAAGAATAACCAATGCACATATATATTACAAGAAGTATATATGGCATGAATCATAAGCTAAAAAAGAAATACAAAACCATAACACATAGGTTGAACAACATTTTAATAAGTTAAAAGAGATGGCTTTTATCATCAAACTATCATTACAACATCATCAAGTGCAAGAAATTCTTAAGTAAACCTCATGCTCAAATCGAAGGGTTTTACTAAAAATAGATGTGGAAGATGAAGAAAAGAAATTACCATAAAGGAATGGGAAGAAAAAATATAACACTGTTCTCTCAAACCATACTAAAAAATGTACTAAACCCTTCCTTTCTCTTCTAGGAATCTTGATTGCATCTTTTTTTTTCTTTCCTTTTTGACTTTCTCTCATTTTTATTTGTTTTGCTTTGATGGATATAAGGATTTTTAAGGCTGAGCATGAATTGTTTTTGAAGAAAAATTTGGTTTTTAAAGAAGCCTTAGTCAACCAAGGCTTAACACCTAAATGGAAGCCTTTTTTAGCATTTTGCTTCCTAATATGATGAGTCATGGTGTACTAGGGGTGTTCTTTCATTTTTAATTGGCTAATGTACCACCTTAGGGGACGAAAAATCCCTTTGTTGGCTGCTACTCATGAAAGTCCAACATTGTCCCTTATTTATTCAAATTATGCCTCAAATATCTTATTTTCCTAGCTAAATGGCCTTAAAAACCATATTAACCTAATCAAGAGGTCTAAAATAATTTTAAAAAGGCTTGGGATGAATTTAAAAGATTTTTGGGACTAATAATGTGGCCAAACTTGTGTTTTAGTCAATATTGTTTAGGGAGAAAAATGCCATAAATTTTAGGCAAGAATGCTTGAATATATCGATATAATTGAGATTTGTATTGATACATTCAGATAAAATGCCTGAATATATTGATACATTTTGATGTGTATCGATACTTTTGATCTAAAAATGCGATTTTAGCTATTGCCAAGTCTCATATTGATACACACTAAGATGTATCAATACATTCACTTGTTTTTCAAACTTAGTGATGTGGTAGCCACTTTATGATACACTAAGGCGGTAAATTAAAACGTAATTTTTTTCTTACATTTGGCTTCTTAAACACCTTACCTTGATTATAAATAGTAGGAAATTGATCTATGCTTGCACATTCAACCTGGATGATGCCTTTTAATGCTTGCAAGAAGACCCAAACAAAATAGGGTATCTACAATTGGGAATCAATTTGGCCTATGGATGTATCGATTCATTAATGAAATGATAGATTCACATGATTTTGCATGAAACACATAACTTTTGACTTTCCAAATGTTTTCACTACTTTAATTTTGTCCTTGAGCATTCTTGAGCCTTTCAATTAAATCCTTGGGTGTTAAAATTTAGTTGGAAAAGAGATAGAGAGAGATAGGTGCATTTCTATCATAGATCTCAAGTTAGGCATAGTTGGTTTGAGAAGGGCCTAAGTAGAATCAGGTGTCTCAAACTACCCTTTTTGGCCATTGCTAAAAATAAAAAATGGGGCAAAGACCAAAGAAATGATCTTTTCTAGGCTATTTTTTGCTCTTCTTCTTTGTTTTTTTTTTCTGTGAAAGACCTAGATAACAATCTCTAGGCTTGACCTACTCAACGAGTGAGCTTGGCTTTACTACCACCTTTGTTGGAGTTAACTTTACCAATTGCATTAGGCTTATTCATTTAGGTGCCAATTTTAATTGGAGCTAAACCTACTAGCTACTCTTGGACTTTCTCAACTGGGTGCCAATTTCAACTGAAGGTAAACCTACTCTACTGTTGGGCTGTCTTATCTGAGTGCCAATTTCAACTATAGCTAAAACTGCCAACTATTCTTGGGCATTCTCATATAAGTGCCAATTTATATGTGTAATTATATTAAAAAATATGTAATACTTGCTTGTATTACCTTTTATAATAACCTATGTAATAGATAAAATAATTTATGTGTCGACATTCCATGTGCTCGACCTTTACAAACTTCGAATGATTTGAAAGGCCAAAGCGTGCTCGACTTAAAAATATGATGATGTTTGACATGAAAGAGTAAAAGACCATCGGACGAATCGCTCATCCAACTATTCTTGGATGGCCACCACAAAATGGCCATAAACTTAGAGTCGCCATCGATTATTTTAAGTTAGGCATGACCAGACGCATATTGAAAATAATACCAGAGATTCGTTATTTGGGTCCAAGAGTTGGTTATGCGTGGGGAAGGATCAGTAGCCCTACAAAGCTCAAAAATCGATACCATCTAACTATTTTTTACTTGAATCTTGATTTCCTTGGTTCCATTTTTATCATTATTTAAATATAACTCCCTCTAATACGAGAAATTTTGTAAAGATACAAGTCCAGGTTTTAATAAAAATTTTATCACCTATGCGCCTCAGAGAGTTGAGAAACATAAGGTTTTTTTAATGAAAATGAACTCTAGATAGGTTTTCAAAATCAAATATTTCATGTTCGGCACCGAAGAGATGCCGCCACGAGATATTTTGTGATTTTGAAAATAATTCTTTTGAAGCATGAATGCTTGAGGTCCCTACAGGAGGAAACATATTAGTAAGATAGGAAAGAAAATAATAAATAAATCCTCACAAAAATAAACACACAAAAGATATGAAAAAGAGGGATGAACGAAATGTATCTCATAGTTGTCTTCGATTATTGATGAATAACTGAGACAACAATGTTAAGACTTAGTCAGATTCAGTGGAAATTTAAGAAGAAAAAAATGTTTTGATGACTCAAAGATGTCCCAGAAAAAAGTTTGGATTTTGGCGGGGTTGGAGTATCCCCTCGGGGAAGTGGGGTTGGAGTATCCCTAAAAATGGAAGTTTGATATTGGATTTGAGTTAAAAATGTGGTTGGAGTGTCCCCTCGAAGTAGTGGGGTTGGAGTATCCCTAAAAATGGAAGTTTGATATTGGATTTAAGTTAAAAATAGGGTTAAAGTGTCCCTTCAGAGTAGTGGGGTTGGAGTATCCCTGAAAATTAAAGTTTGATATTAGATTTGAGTTAAAAGCAGGGTTGGAGTATCCTCTCAAAGTAGTGGGGTTAAAGTATCCCCGAAAATGGAAGTTTGATATTGGATTTGAGTTAAAGCGGGGTTAGAGTGTGCCCTCGGAGTAATGGGGTTGAAGTATCCCCAAAAATAAAAATCTTCGATGTTAAAAGGAATGGGTCATATTTTGAAAAAAGAAAATCTCTAAAAATTAAGAGCCAAAGGTTTGGCTAAAATGTTTCTCTTTTGTTTAGCCTTACTTCGTGTCTAAAGGGCTTAGGCCGTGGGAATAAGGTGAGTAGATCATGAGGCATTCGAATGCCTCAATAAGAGTGTTTCAAAAATTAGGTTAGAAATAGAGGACAGTGTTGCATTGTTTCTCTTTTTGAATTTATTTTGAGCTTATCTGGAGGTTCCTAAGGGTAAACAAGGTACCATTGGAAAGGTAACTCAGTGAGGATTAATATAAAATTATTTCAAAAATCCTAGAAAATTGCCTCTTAGGTGGAAATATTTTTTGCATTAGGGATTGGTTCGACACTGGCAGCATATGCAAGGGAAGTGGGGTAGTTAACTTTGAAAAATTATTTGGCCTTATACAAAATCGTTAAATTGCAAAAGATACCTTTATGAAAGGGAATTTCACAAAATTTTTGTGAAAAATATTTGAAGAATCCAAAAAAATCATTTGGTGGGCTGAATCGGCCCAAACAAAATATGAATCGCTGATTCCAGGGGTTTTGGACAGCAAAACTTCAAACAATCGTAACTCCTTCATCCAGAATGATCCAAGGGCAAACAAGACACCATTGGGAAGGTGATTCAATGCGCTTATAGGAACAAAATGTCAAAATATTTGTGAAAATTTTTTTATGGTTTGAAAATAAATTTTCAAGTCATGAATACAATGCTGCCAGCATAAAACAAGAGCAATTTTTGGTTTTCTCAGACTTGTTCAGACTAAATTTGAGCCATGGACATTTGAATATCCATGGCAGAAAAAAATGAGTGACATGCACTTCACAAGCTTATCTACGCAATCCCAGAGTAGTTTAGGATGATGAAATAGCCCATTGACCATGCGATAAAAGGATTTTAAGCAAAGATCCAGGCATGAACAAATTTTGACACTAAAAAGGATATTATATTAAAAAAAATATTTTGCTCCTTTTAACCTTGAATCCCAACAAAGTAGCTTAATATTACCCTAAGATTAAAGTGTCAATTTAGGAAAAATAATAGATAGAGTTTAATCCCCTTATTTGGGTTAATCTTAATCTAACTTAGGGTGTGTCTTCAAAAAAATAATAATAGTATGTATATATAGACATATATATATTAGCACACCAAGCAAATATGATGAAAAAATCAAATGCAAATATTATCAAGAGATTTTTAAATGAGCATAAAATATGGCCTCAAGCATAAAAATGTCACCCTCTTCGCTACACCTGTTTTACATTTTTGTTGACACCTTACACTTGAAGGCAGGGTGAGGCTCAGTGGTTGGTTTATTTTTCTCCCATATTGGTGGCTTCAGTTTGAAAACCAGGCCACTTAATTTGTTTTTTCCTTTCTTCTTTTTCTTCTTTTCCTTTTTCTTTCTTTCTTCATCTTTTTTTCTTCACCCCAAAACCAAGCCACAGAAGAAAAAAAACAAAAACATAAAAACCTAAAAATTGATGATTGGCTACTGTAACAGTCATCGACCACAGTTGTTGGTTGCCTCTCATCGATGGCACTTGACCCTCAAACTTCACCACTAGACTCTTTTCAACCTTTTCTTTCCAAATTTGAAGTCAGATTTTTCTAGATCTTTTTAGATTTTTCTAAATCTAGAAGAAAAGTTTAAACATTGTACCTAAAATCTAGCCATCATCCATCATTGGATCATTCCCAAACTCTTGTATACTCTTCCTCTTCGTATGAGCTTCCTTTTCATCGTTGGAATTCTCAAAATAGGCATTGAAACCCATTTAACTAGAAAACCTCATTTTAAATTTTTTGTTTTTTTGAAAGCTCGTGTTTTTTTAAAGTTCTTGAAAGTTTTTTTGAAAATTCTTAAAGAATTTTTTTCGCACCCTTTCTCTTTTTTTCTCTGATGGTTATATATATTAAGAAAAAACTAAAATGGTTGGTGGTTTGGGTGTAACCATGGCAGAGCGGCTGCCACGCTGAGCATGGCAGCTGTTTTTTTTAAATATTTTTTGCGTTGCTTTTTTATTTCATTTGTTTTTGTCATTTTATGACCAGAACTTAGCTTTGGCGTGAGGGGCACATGTGACTCCTTCCATAGAGGTGGCCTAGGTTTGAAACCCATGCCACTTATTCCTTTTTTTTTTTGTCTTTTTGTCTTTTTATTTATTTTTGACACAAATTCAAGTCTAGAGTATCATTTTATAAGATGGCCTGGGTTCGAAACTAAGCCACTCCTTTTTTCTTTTTTTGGTTTTGCCTTTACTTATTGATATGTTGTTTTTTTTTTGTTATTCTATGATTAAAGCATATGCTTGGTGTGTTGGTTATGGTCTACATATTCCATACGAGTGGCTTGGGTTCAAACCTAGGTCACTCATTTTTATTTTTTTTTTGTATTTTTCAAATAAGCCTAAATTGAAATGATTTAAGCCCAATTAATCTGAATCCAACCAACCCAAATAAAAAATGGCTAAATTATTTCGAATAGCGAGTGTTCTAAAAATTGCCAGCCAAAATTTGGTGTCTACATTATGTAACCGTAATATTTATTTGTAATTTTGAGTTTTTATTTTCAGTCATAAAGATTTATATAAATTGTAACATATCTATGTAATTGTAATAATAGTGTGTAAAATTTGAAAATAATGTGTAAAACAAAATTAATTTGGTAACTTACCATACCTGTTTTAAGATTTTAATTACTTTTGTTGGCCTTACCAAAACCTTACACTAAAAGACTTATTCTAGAACTCCCCTTTGCACCTCTCATTTGTGTATATATATCAAAAAGTTATAAGTTTATTGTTCAGATTTGCCATTTGTGTAATTTGATTTTTTTTAATACAATTTAGGTAAGGTAAATCTATAACTTTTTAATAAGAATATTATCCTTTTTCTTTTATTCACCGTATTATTGATAGTTTCAAATTATTTGTTGAAATCCACTTCTTTGCAATGTAAAAGTGAAAGCACCATTAATGAGGGTGATTTATCTCCATGCAATTTTTTTTTTTAAAAAGAAATAAAGATAAAAAAAATTTACATGAAGCCTTTTATGAGGGCAACATCCTATAATAATTTTAAAGTTTAATAATTAAACTTTAATAACTAAATTAATTATAAAAGATTAAAAAATTTTGGAATTTCTTTTTATTTATATAATTATAAAATTTGATTAATTAAAATTAAAAAAATTAAATGCAATAAAAATAAAGATACTAAATTATTTTTAATTTTAAAAAATAAACTTAATACTATAGTTTTGAATAGATTTTTAATTAAAAGTTTTGAAATTTTAAAGCAATTCTTACACAAAATTTGTCCTGGTCCTTTCTTCATAAAGTCCCCTCTCAGTGTAAAAGCAAATGACTCAACTCATGAATCTTTTTTTTTTGTTTTTCGAATTATAAATTTAGGGCTTCTCCTCTTGGACAAGATAAACCATAGAGGGGAACTTAAGAAGTACTTTGCATTTGTGTTATTTCATTTTAATTTCTTCTTAAAAACACCAAAATTTTTCATAATCTTTGTTGGAGTTTATTCCTCACTTTCATTCTTAAAAGTTATGATATATGTGTTTTATACAAGTTATAATTGTTGTTGAAAGATTATGTATTTATTAATTTATATAGAAATTATTTATGGTTTCGTAATTATTTTTTTAAAATATAGTTTGATAAATTTAGTTTAATTGTTGTTGAAAGATAAGTGTAGACCACCTATTTTGTCCAGGCAATATTGGCATCTTGGGACTTAATTGAAGGGTAGTAGAATAAAATAATGAAAATAAAAAATGAGGACGACTGTCAGGGGTTGTGTCACCAGCACTATTAAATAACACGATGCCATGCAAAAAACTTTTTGGGGAAAGTTTGAAATGCATATGGACCATATTAAAAAATGTAAGAAAAAAGCATCACAGGTCATTGTTCAAGACACCATCAAAGTTATTTTCCCCCATTATTGTTGACTTTGTAAGAGGTTTGGAGAGTCCAAGGTACATATATTCATAATTTTGCATGAATGTGTTGATACATAGCCTTTAGGTATCGATACAGGGCTATTATGTCCTCAAAGTTTAAAATTTCACTAGATGCATTGGTACATGTAAGGCTTGTATTGATACATTTGTTCGATGTATCAATAAATTGGCAAAATGAATCAATACAAGGCTTGGCAATAGTTAAAATTTGATTCTTGGACAAAACGCATTGATGCATAAGTGATTATCTCAATGCATCCTAGGAATGTATCGATACATCCTTCATTGTATCGATATAGTCTAGTTTTTTGCCCAAATGTGTTGATACATATACAATGCATTGATACATCCTGGAAAAATTGCCAAATTCATGGCATTATTTAACTTTTGCACCATTAATCTTAAAATCAAAATTGGCCATGTTTTTGGCACTAAAAATCATTAAAATTCATACCAGGCCTTAGCTTTGGGCTTATGATTGGGTTTAACAAATTTTTAAAGCCTTAAATACTAAAAAATGGGGCATTTTCATGGATTGCATGATTTGTTTGGGGGTGTGCTTGCTTTTTCTCCATTTTGCAAACCTTCTCAGCTTTTTTGCTCTACTAATGTGCTTACCAAAACCAATAGAAAGAAAGATAGTTGCATATAGTATCTGAAGCATCTTCTAGTACATAAAGCAAAACCCTAAAATACCCTCATTTGTTGCTCCTAAACCTTTGGCCATACACTTGATTATAAAAGAGGCAACTTTGGCTCAACAAATATAGAACATTGGTACATTAGAACATATACACAGCCACCAAAAAACTTAGAAAAACTCTCTATTTTCATAGCTCTTCAAACAACCTCCCGAAACATCTCTAAAAAGCTTTATTTCTTACTTTTTTTTATCACAAAACCGCCTCTATTCTTAATATCATCAAAAAGCTCATCTTTGCTAATCTTTCTAGCTCATCTATAGTAAAGTAAGGAAAGAAGCTAACAACCAAAAACTTAGAAAAATCATAGGAGCCTAAAAATTATAGCTTTAGGGTGAACAAGTAATGAGGAGTTTTGCAAGCTTTTTTGGTATACTTTTTTGCACATTTTTTGTTTTTTCCTTTGTATATACAAATTTCATGCCATCCTAGTTAACCTTTCCATAATTTTTTATGATTGCAATGCTTGAATGTTGCTTAGATTCTTAAAAATCATATTTTCTTTGCTTATCTTGGAACAGTCATTGTTCCATTGGTTTTTAACATTTTTTATCACTATTCATGCATAAAACTTGATGATGCCTTGTTATCTCAAGATGTTTCGATATTTTCTTAAGCTTGATGAAGTTTATTTGAGCTTGATGACTCACAAATCTCATCTTTGATGCTGTAAAAAACTTTGTATCACTTGTTTCATGCCATGGAAGCATTATCTCACACATGCATACCACATTTATGTTAATATAAGCATCCTCTTAGCTGTTCATGCATTTTTTGCATTTTTATCATGATTCATATGACAAAGATATTGCGTTGTGGTTGTTCCAGCATATGTTTACTTTGGAGTCCATGTTTAAGTGCTTTACATGATTAAAAATGATTTCTTAATGCATTCCTTAAGTGTTTGTTTGCTAAAAAAAATTCATTTTTTTTAAAAGTTGTTTGTTTACCTCTATTGCATGAAGAATAATAAGGATTTGATGTTTTCACTAAATTGGTTCTCTAATCTTGAGGATAAATCAAGTTTCCAAGTTTGGACTTGTGGTTAAATAAGGTTAAAGATTCTAATTTTCAAAATAAAAAATAGCCTTTTACTTAGTTTAAAATATTTGTGCCTTAATCTTGAGTTTAAGACACTTATGTGTAACATGGTTAATGGGCTATTTCATCATCCCAAACTACTCTGGAATTGTGTAAGTGAGTTCATGAAGCCTCCTTGTCCTTGCTGTTACAGATGTTCAGATGTCCATGGCTCAAGCCCAGTCTCGAGGAACTTGAGAAAAACAAAAATTTCCTTGTTTTCACTTTGGCAGCACTGTAGTCTAAATTTGAAAAATTATTTCCTTGTTTAAAACTTTTTTTGGAATTTGTTGATATTTTCTCTTGAATTCATCAAAATATCTTTTCAACAGTATTTTATTTGCCTTGGATCATTTCAGATGAGGGAGCTACAATTTTTTGAATCTTTGCTATTTGGAACCCTTGGATGCATTTTGTTTGGGCCATGTCGTGCCCATCAGATGATTTTTTTTAATTTTAAAATATTTTTCCAAGAAATTTCATGAAATTACCTTTTTAAAAAGGCATTGTTTGTGATTTAACAATCCCGAATGAGTTTAGGATGATTTTTCATATTTCATTACACTTTTTCCTCTGCACATGTTGACAATGCTAAAACCAACCCAACTTTAGAAATTAATTCTACCTAGAATGTAGTTTTATAGGAATTTTGAAATATTTTTATATTAATTCTCATTGAGTTAACTTTGTAACAATACCTTATTCACCTTCTAAAGCGTTCAAATGGACTCAAAATAAATTTAGGAACAGAGATAGCGCAATGTTATCCCTTATTTTTGGAATTAAAATCAACCCAATTTCCTAAATTACCTTTATCAAGACATTCAAACATTTCAAAATGCATTCGATTGACTCTCCATGGAGTCATACACTGCAACACAAGCCCCTTAAGCTTGGATCAATGCTAAAACAAAAAATTGTTTTATTTTTAATTCTCGATTTCTATTTTAAAAGTACCTTTTCCACCCAAAATATTCTTTTTCTCTATAAATATCTAAATTTTTACCAATGGGTATACTCTAACCTCACCATTTTGAAGGGATGCTCTAACTCTATTTTTCATTTGAAAACTCAAATTTTCTCTTTCCTAGACCTTCCCAAGCTTTTTAACCAAAACTTGATTTGGAAAATATAAAAAATCATCACCATTGGGGATACTCCAATCCTACCTTTTCGAAGGGATGCTCCAACCCCATTTTTTTACCACAAAACCCAAATTTTCTCTCTTGAACATCCCCTAGCCTTTTAACCAAAACTTTATTTTGAAAACATCAAAAATCTTTACCATTGGGGATACTCCAACATCACTATACTAGGGGATACTTCAACCCCTTTTCCACTCAAAATCTAAAAATTTTCTCTTTCTTGGACATCGCAGTCCTTTTTAATCAAAACTTTTTTTGTACCCCTTAAGCGACCATCGAGTCTAAATGTATCTTAAAATTGTCATCTCGGTTATTTCTCTATAATCGAAGATAATTATGAGATGCATTTCAGTCATCCTTCATTTTCTATATTTTGTATATCTATCTTTCATGCAAAATGTTATATTCTTTTTTGTCTCACTAACACACTTCTTTTTTTGTGTTCTCTATTTTACATTTATATTTTGAAAAGTTTTTCAAAAATTACAAGGCAATTTTTGTGTTGATATATCTTTAGTGCTTGACATGGAATATTTGAATTTTTAAAATTAAATCTAAAAATCACTTTTCCTAAAAAATCCCTATGTTCCCCACACTTTCACGGTGTATACATGATTTAAATTTTTTTGAAAATCCAGATCTACAATTTTCACAAAAAAAATGCACTTAAAAGGGATTATATTAAAATAATGATAAAGCAGAATTGATTAAACTGAAACTGAAGTAAGATATGGTAGCGAGTACTAATTTCGGGCATCATGGGTGTGCTAATCCTTCCGCATGCAGAACCAACTCTTAAATCCAATTGTTGAATCTCTAAACCTTGCAACTCTAAATTGATATTTTAAATTTCGTAACTCAAAATATTATTTTCAATACGCATCCATTCATGCCTAGCCCGAATGATCGATAGCGACTTCAAGTCTTTGACTACTTTATGGTGGCCATCCGAGACTAGTTGGATGAGTAATTCATCCAACGGTCCTTCCTTTCGCTACCATTTCACTCTGCCTAATCCAAATCCTGATCAAGGGATAAATCAAAGGCAATGCCAATTAATTTTGATTCTTATTAAGTCGCATGCATCACCATTTGAACGATTTAAATGAGTTTTATGCCTGGGTATGGGCACGTCATGACAATTAGTATTAATGAATTTAAATGAAATTATATATGATTTTTTAATATTTTTAATTTATTTTGTATTAATTTTTGTTGAAAAATTTTGTGTTGATTAATTTATATGAAATTATATATGATTTTTAGAAATATTTTGTAATTTGTTCTGATAAATTTAGTTCAATTTTTATTGAAATACATATTGATTAATATATATAAAATTATACATAATCTTCTAATTTAGTTTTATAACTTTAGTTTAATTTTTGTTGAATGATTAGGTATTGATTAATTTATATGAAATTATTTATGATTTTTAATTAATTTTTAAATTTTAGGCAGATAACTTTAGTTTAATTATTAAAATGTTATACCATTGTTTAAATATTTATATTTAATATTGATGTGTGATAATTTTCTTAAAATTTGATGCAAAGTGATAATTGTTTAAAAGCTGATTACACAAAATGAGCAATAAGGTCACATGATAAATTTATAATAGTAATGAAAATGTCACTTTTGAATGTGAACATCCTAAAAGCTATGTGTTAATGAAGACATCATATTAGAGGAACTACATGTGAAAATTCATACAAAAATCAAAGTTCGAAGTAGAGTAAAGTTATTAGAGATCAAATATAGGCTTTTTATTTCTAAATAGACAAGGATTTGTTCGATATAATATTTTTCCCTTGAAAATTATAGATCGTCACTTTTGTCCAGGCCTCTAAACAAGCACCATGGGTTATCATGGAGGGTAAATAGGTAAGCTCAAATCCATCTACAATTATTTTGACCTTGGGTAAAGTGCTAGTGGAGCCAAAGGTTAGCAAAGTCCGTATCTTCCAATGATTGCATCGATAGTTTACCTTAGTGTATCATGCAATGGCTACCATGTTTCAAATTTGAAAAACCTTAGGTTGTATCGATACCATAGGAGGATATATCTATACATTTGCTTGATGTAACAATACAATTACCCATTTTATCTATACAATGCTTAACAATAGCTTACATATATTTGTTAGACTAAATGTATCAATACATAAGTGAATGTATTGATACATCCCTCAAATATATCAATAAATTCTAGCAAAAATGCTTGAATTTATCAGTGCATTCCTTTTATGCTCCATTAATTTAAAACTCCAATTTGGCCATTATTTTGGTTCCAACAATCATTTAAATTAAGACCAAATCTCATGAAATTTATTTTTAGACCTTGGGTTAGGTTAATGTAGTATTTAAAGGCCTATTAAGCTTGGAATGTGTTACATTGTAAGGCAAAATATAATTAAATGAAAGGCAAATCAGAACATGCATTATTTCTCAGCCAATGTAATAGTTCCTTAGCCCCCAAGGACTGTTATACTGGCCAATGAATGGTAAGCTCACCCTTTAGTACCATGACTCACTATTTAGTATAAGAAATGTAACACCCTTATTTGCTAGGTTATTTGTTGACTGAAACAAAGCATTATAAAAGCAACATTTCATGCTCAGGCAAACACTATTTGTGTCACTATTCATAGCCTTTAAATACTCTCCATTAGTAGCCACCAAAACTAAAAGAAAGCCATAAGATAAAGCTAAGGAAAAGGAAAGAAAAGGAAAAAAAAGATCAAAGCTGGAAAAAAACAAATAACAAGGTTTTTATAAATTTTCTTAGTGTATTTCTCACCTTTTCCCTTTGTTCTTTGCTTCTTCATTTTTCATCCATGTCATGTTACTAAGACTTTTCATGTTTCCATGACCCAATACTAGGTTTCTGCATTATTTTATGATGGTTCGATGTGTTATTGACTTTGAATGGCCAAAACTCTCATTTTCCTTTAAGTGATTTCAAAACAGCCTTGCTTTTCCATGATGCTTTGCTATTTTTTTATGCCATTATTCTTGCTTATATGTGTTCAACTGAGAATGCTTTAACATGTTAATATTATGTCTTGCATTTATAATCATTTTTGCTTGTTAAAATGACCTTTGATGATACTAATTTTGATGGTTGTTAATATTTGACATTGTTGCTATAGTATTAGTTCATGATATGTTTGTCAAAATGCCTTATTAGTGTTCCTTTGTATGCGATGAAATATGTTTTTGAAAACTTCCCCAAGTTAGGCTAATATTAGTGCTAATCTATGGGATTAGATGTTGGCCTAACTTTTTTAATAAATCAATACCTTAATCTTAGGGGAAAATCAAGCATTTATGTTTAGAGTTATGGCATAACAAGGCTAAATAAAATTGTTTTATGCCTTTGAACATATTTGATTAACAATGTACCTGATATATTGCCTTGATTTTATTAACCTTAAAGCCAAAATATCTTTAACACCTTATAGAAGACCCAAAAAATATGAAATATTTTATCATTTTCTCTTTCACACCTCACTGAAGGACCAAAGAAATAAGAAATATTTTTATTTTTATTTTTATGAAATTCATAAAAAAAATCTTGGTTTTCTCACTTTTGAAGAAGGTACACCTTTTTTTACATAATCGATGAAGTGACTTCCATATTCTTACAAGCACACCTATGGACTATTTCAATTTCGGTATATTGCCTCAATTTTTTGAAAGCTTCTAATTTTATCAAAATAATATAAACTTATCCTAAGACTCGAACTTGATAAAAGACCCAAACATAAAAATATCCTAGTGATCCTAAAAGACTCAGTTTTAAAGTAAACTACTAAAATGTCCCTAAGGTATACCTTTGACATGAAAATATCTCGATAACTTAAAAGACTGCATGACATCATAAATGAACAAACTTATTCCTAGTATGCATTTTTGACATGAAAGCATCCTAGTGATCACATAGGACTTGGTTTTAAGGTAAATTACTAAACTATCCTTAAGTTCTACCATTAACGTGAAAGTATCTTGGTAACCCTAAAAGAAAAAGCTTAGTGTAAGAAATCGATGGGACACAGTACATTTTTATCTTCTTTCTTTCCTACTTTTAAGAATCATCTAAAGTGTTTCGTAGGTTCCTTTGCCTTTTATAACTCTTAAGTCAAAAAAGTTTACATAAAAGATCGCAGGATATGGGAATGAGCATGCTGAGGTAATTGAATGATAAAAGATTGAAGGCTAAGAGGCAGTTCAAATGGATTTTTCTTACTTTTTTGATTTTCTATGGTCTTGGCTTCCATCGGCTGTGACTCATTAGCATTTATTAATAGGACCACTTTCTCATCCCATATATGCCATCTGGATGGTATCTTTGACCCTTCTAGTTTTTATGCATGCTCCATTCTCTCCATAGTATATAAAATGTCTACAAACCTAGAGAAAACATGTTGACCAATTTGTTATAGTATGAAGTTGGTAGAGTATCTATGAAATACGTGTGGATTTCCCTTTTAGTGAGAGGTGGTTGGACACGTGAAGCTATTCTTTCCATCTAGAAATGCATTCTCTGCAGATCTTATTAGGATTCTTTCTCATGTTTTGAAGAAGTCCTCAATTCAAAGCTATTTCCAACCTATGCTTATATAGTCACAAAAACACTCAAGTTAAATCCCTCCAATTGCACACATAGCCTTTTTTTAATTAGGAGTACCATTGTAATGTTGCCCTGATCAGACGTTTAAGAGAAGTCTAGATGAGTAGCTTCTCATATTTGGTATGCCCAATCATTTTGTAGCAATATGTCATCAAATGTGCCTTGGGGCATATAAGTGCACCATACCTTTTAAACTTAAAGATTTTAAACTTTGATTGGATAATCAGATCTAGTACTAAAATGAGATCATCAACATCAAAGTTGTTATAAAGCTTAGCCCCTACTATGGCCTTGAGCCCTCTTTCAAGAAGCTATAATTTCTATTTTTTGGCTTTTGTTTTAACCTACTTCTTAGCTTTTTGCTTAAGTTTTTCTTCTTTATCACAGTCAGGGATCATTAAATCTTATTATGCGATGCAATTCTTGTATCTATCCCTTGTGAGAGGGCATCAAGATTAACATGGATAGCCAATGCCAAACTATTTTCAGGCACATTTCAAGCATTCATTGGTTGCAAATTATGGGCATTCATTGGTTGTGTATCTTGAACACTAGTTGATTGCCTTTCAACTTATACTTCTCTGAATTCCCCAACAAGAGTGTCGATAGTATTTTTTGGGTGCTGGTAGACTGGCTTCGTTACCATCAGCAGTTTCATCCATCTTGCAATTTGTGCCTATATTTCTTCTTGTCACATAGTATATTTCATCTTATGGCTCCTTTTAAAAATGGGAAAAAGAACTTGAATTAGTTTGTGTGAATATACATATGCCCTGTTAACATCAATCTTTATCCTTGTCCTTTTATGGTTGTTAATAAATGGAGAATGGACGCATTTATATGTGAATTAATGAGTGAATAAGGTAGCATTTAATGGAACTGATTAGGTGCCAAGCAGTTGGCTAAGTATTAGACATAGAGATTATTATAAGGGTAAGAATCCAAGGAATTCGAGTCAAGATTCAACACCATTATTTCATCAACCAAAACTCTTTGATTCAGTCATCCATTGTTGGTGTACAAAACCACATTTACATGATTTAAAAGAAAAAAGTAACAAAAAGATTGCACTCACAAACACTTCATTTTAGGATTGGTGACTCTTGGGGATCATCTAGAAGATCTCTAGCAATGTTTTTTTCAAATTGAACAATTATTCCTTTAACTCTCGGATCTCATGTCCCATTCCTTTAACTATTTCCTCCAAGGCATTTATTGATGCTTCCTATCGATCTCCCAAACTTCGATTTTCTAGGTTTATCAAGGATGAAGATATTTTCTCCTTATCTCATGCGACCCTTCAACCATTTTTATTAGTTTGTTAAGCTGATTTTTAATTCCCCGATCTTTATGGTCGATCTCTTCTTCGATGGACTCTAACGTGCTAATTCTTGCCTCTAAATTATCATCTGTGTCTTGCTCCTTTAAATGCAACGAATGGAATGAATTCAACATATCATGGAAATTATGAATGCATGAGGATATAAACAAATGAATATGTGAACCTTGCAGGTGTGAATGAATTTACAAATTTTCATGGCATATGGATGTTATGAAAAAATTGATAAGGAAAAATCTAACACTATCTTTTCTCTTTTCTTTAGCAACCCAAAGGCTTCAAAATTTTAATCAATTTGATTTTGATTTTCTTCCTTTTTTTTCCTTCATTTTCCCTTTTTTTTTCTTTTTTTCTATTTTTTTATTATTAATTTTTTGAAAAGAGGGGTTCATTTTTTTTTATTTTTTTTAAACTTAAGAAAGAATCTATGAAGTTTACTTTTTTTGGTTTCAAAAATTTTTTCAAAAATAAGATAGCAACCAAAAATTGCCTTCAAAAAATTTATCACGATATTACAAATCAAGACAAGAAAGAAAAAATAAAACCTATCATGACAACACAATATACATTTATTGCTATCAAGAAAATCATATTATAAGAGAAAAAGGTTAAAAGTGTTCCCCTATGTGTACCTAATTCGATAACTTCTAAAATCAGGTATGGCTCTAACTAGATGAGGCTTTTATGGTTCATTACATGAAATTCGAGTTGGACATCTAAATAGGTTCTCAAATAGTTCTCTAAGTCTGGAAAAAACTAACAAGACACCCTAATCCTTAGCCATTGCGGGTTTATGTCAGAAAGGGTTTAATTTGAGTAGGAGTACCTTTCATGCTAGTAACAAGGCTAACACCTAGGGCAAGCATAGGAATTTACAGCCAATAGGTTTTTCCCTAGCGTAGACAGAGGTTAATATCTCAAAAAGTAGAGCTACTTCACATATCCTAAAATATTAGGTAACCTATGCTCCCTCAATGTGCTTGGAGGGGATTCTAATGGTGTGCATGTGCATGTGCACAGTGTGTGTAAGAAAACAAACAAACTGTTAATGACATAATATTAAAAATCAAATCCATATCCTAAATTCCTTGTAAAACATATAAAAATAAATAGACAAATAAAACGTGTTAGTGAAAAATATAAACAATATATACCAAAATTTTCGTATAAATAAAAAAGATGAAAATTTTTTTTTAAATATCAAGAATTATATTTAAATACCAGTTGAAATCAAATGGATCAAAATTTAAATTTAATTAACACGTAGTTAATTTTAGCCTAACTCTTCAACCTATCCCTAATGGAGTCACCAGGCTATCACAACATTGCCAGGATATGTATCTTGACCAATTAGACTTAAAAAAGCGGGTGTACCACTCATTTCTATATATATCTATAATGTCATTACATATATAATTATTTTTTCATTTTTTGGGGACTTAGTTATTGAAATAAATCGTTCACTCAACTTAGCCTTAAATAGTCATTACAAAATGGTCATTTTTATTAGAGTCACCACCAACCTATTTTGGCTAGATGATACCGAAGTTCGTATTTTGAGGGTTACAAAACCCCTAAAAGAACTTCAAGGTCTGCAATGATACTAGAGATCATATAATGGTGTTTAGGAGTCAATTACGATCACAAGCATCGATCATTTTCATGATGCTCAATAATTGTAACTTTTAACTACGTGTTAATTTAAAGTTTGATTTTAATTTGATTGCGAAATCTGATTTATAATCATAATTTTCGTATTTCAAAATTTTCTTATCCAAAGTTATGATTCCATTTAAGAAAATCAGGTTTTTAATATTTTTAAAGTTAAAGTATTTTTTACACCCCATTAGAGAATTGAGGAACACAAAAGGTTTCATCATTATCTCTTTCGCACTTCTTTGGAGGACCGGAGCAATACAAAAGGCTTTCATTTTATGAAATTCATAAAAAAAGTCTCAATTTTCTTGCTTTTAAAGAGGGTATACCTTTATTTAAAATAATGAATGAGGTGACTTCCATAATCTAGCAAGCACACCTATAGACTATTTCAGTTCAGATATATTACCTTGATTTTGTGAAAGCTTCTAAATTTATAAAAATAACAAAACCTTATCCTAAGACCCTGAATTGATTAAAGAAAGCAAAATTCCTCTAAAGTACATCTTTGATGTGAATGTATCTTGATGACCCTAAAAGGCTTGGTTCTAAAGTAAACTACTAAAATGTTCGTAAGGTATACTTTCGACAGGAAAATATCCCTATAACAAGGACTCGATGACATCATAAACGAACGAACATCTTCTTATTGTGCACCTTTGGCATGAAAGTATCTCGATGATCACACAAAACTTGGTTCTAATATAAATTACTAAAATGTCCTTAAGGTCTACTTTTGAC
>JAQSVH010000013.1:5020020-5033767 GCA_029448705.1 Adansonia digitata
TCAAGTTTAAATTTTTTAAGCAATTTTTCACGTTTGATTCATTTTGCTACCTCCGCGAACGATCTTTAATTTGGCAGACCACGTCTTGAATGTTAAAATTTTTGCTTCACCCCGTTCATATTAATTTTTTTAATGAAAATTATTTTAATTGAATTATTAAAACAAATACATATATGTAATATACATTTACCTATATATCAATATAATTGCTACAATTGTCTTGCGCGGCTGTTATAAATGGACAAAGTTTCTAATGTTTTTAGGACAGGACGCGGACTCAAAGAGGGTCTTTTCACCTAGTTGATTTTGTTGCATGCAAAAAGCTAGCATGCAATCCAAGGCCTACAGAAATACAGAGAGCATATATGGTTCACGAGTTAATCAACCTCTCTTCGCTGATGATAGCTTATTGTTTGAAGGGCAAACAAAAACGAAGGGTAAAATTTGAAGATCTTAGTAAACAACAATAAAGAAAGGTTGGGGCAAATCAATTTTGCCAAGATATTGTTATTTTTCAGCCCCAATACGCCAACACGACAAAGGAGTGCGTTGCAGAGTTTATTGGGCATATAGGTAGCTTCCAAACTAGAGAAATATTTGGGCATAACCACAATGGTTGACTGCGAAAAAAAAGGAAAAAAAGAAAAAGCTTTTCACGAGATTACAAACAGGGTGCAGACCAGAGTTCAGCGTTGGAGCAAGAAATTACTATCCTTGGGTGAAAACAAATTTTTCATTAAGGCAGTGCCACAATTATTGCCAATGCCATGAATGTTTTCATAAGGGCATCATCAGGCGTTGTTGGTGCTCTTACAAGGCTGAAGTGGGAGGTATAAATTTGTTGAATTAAGAAAGTATGTGTACTCCTTAGGGGATAGGCAATCGTGGCTTCGGGGATCTCTATTTATTTGTTAACCGTATATAAATAGATACATAGTTAATGTATCAAATATAAATTTATGAACATGTATATTTACTTTTTAGAGAAAAAACATCTTTTTTTATCCATATCGGTAGAAAACATTTCTGAGTGCATGGCATTTTGCCACGCCTAAGCTAGCCAACCTCAATTCATTCCAGTTGAGCAGAGTGTTTGCTCCATCATTGCATGCAAGTAAGCCCTACGAAAGAAGTTGAAGTTCTTGTTGGGTAACATTCTCACTTGTTTTCCAACTTGAGCCAGAAATATAAATAACAAATTCTTCATGACCTGTTTTAAAAATTGATTTGGGCTGAAAATTTAGATTTGAATGAGTCTAATATCAATTTTAAGCGGTCCAAATTTAGAATTTAAATTTTTTTAAAAAAAAAATTACAAAATTACTTTTTCTTTACTATTCTATTATTTACATGGTGAGAATTAATTTTCATTTAAATTCAAATGCAAATCTTAATTATTTAAAAAAAATTTAAATTTATGAATTTAAAAATTATAAATTTCAAATCTAAAATTTTGAAATTTAAATCTAAATTCAAATTTAAGTTTTCAAAAGCAACCTCAAAGAGTTTTAAACATGCCGTTCAACTTACTTACCATTAAAGAAAATGTTTTGCTTAATGCTTATAGAATTAAGTTAATAATTTTTTTTTATACAAAAGAGGTTGAAACACAAGGATAAAGGATGGATTATATAAATTGAGATCCAAATATTAAATATGCTAAGTATCATATCATAAAAATAAGTGCATGAATTAAATGAGTCAGACTTAAATATATACAAATGCCCATATCTAATAACAAAATAATTATTTAATTTTATTGTAAATGCGCCCATGGAGTCGGTATATCATATTCTAATTATAAGAGGGAAATCTTATAGCTTCAATATAAGATCGTTACTAAAATCTTACTTCACTTATCACCTAAACTGTGTTTAACTAAAATTTATTTCTGAATCTAAAAAAAAAAAATTTTAAAATTGAGTAATCTTTTAGTGAATAGTAATGTTTTAAATTAAACAAATTAAAAAAATTAAATATTTTTTAATGGATAGTTATTTTTAAAAAAACTAAAATACTTAATAACCCCAATTCTATGGGTAATGCAGTTATTTTTAAGATAAAATTCAATTTTTAGGTAGTTTTTAATATAAAAATATATAACTTTTATAAATTTTTTAAATAAAAATTGTTTTAAAAAAATTCAAAAGGACATTAAAAACCTTATTCTATAATCACTATACTTTTTTATAAAAAAATTTTAATAATTTTTAATTAAATTTATGTTTCCTAACTTATATCAATGATTTTATTTAAAAATTTTATTGATAATATAGACAAAGATTTTAATCTGTCTTAGATTCTCGTCGGTTAGGGGAGAAAAGCCCAACAACCCAATATTTGTTGAGTGCTAGGGATATCCCAAACGGCCCAAGCCACCCATATCACAGCCCAATTACCCACAAGCATGAATCCCTTTATTCAAGTAACAAGTGTAACAGCAGGGTTTTTTATTTTTTATTTTACAAAAACATACCTACAATTTTCTCTTTGGATTATTATCCGGTGTACTAGAAGTAAATTCTTTTTAATTCCATAAAAAGTTAAAAATTATCACATATTTATTCATAATTTTTTATTTTTTTTAATATACAGTAAAAATATTTAATAATTTTTTAATTGTAAAATTAAAAAATTTAATTATCAATGTATCTTATTCCAATCTAACCTCCGTAATAGATTACAACTTAACTTTTTACAAAAGTATCCAACCCATTTTCATTTTCTTAGAAAATGAAATTCTTAAGGAGAATCAACCTACAATCTTATCACCTAAGATTAAAAATAAAGGAAAACTACCCTGTAATCCTAAAAATAATCCTCTCATTTTGTATATAATTGAGTCATCTTTAGGGGGAGAATATTATAATATAACTCATCTTATTTGTCGTCATATCCTTCTAGAGTGCATGTCAAATGTAGGATGCGATAATGGGATTTTTCATTTTTTTTTTAAAAAAATATTTAGTATTCAATGTCTTCGTTCGTCATATATTCGGATATGAATATAAGATTTTGATTCTTCAAATATATGAAAAGATATTAAATATATTTATGTCAAGCAAATACTCGTATCCAGCGCATCTCAAATTTAGTTAACATAGAGTGGAAATAATACAGAAGAAACCTATTTGCATATTTATTAAGATCTATTTGCCAGTTACAAACTTTTGCTACTTGAAACTGCCCCTGAGAGAACCATTTGAGAAAAGAATCTTAAGCGACTTACTTAAGCTACAATTTTATATCTGCAGATCACCTTACACCTTAAAACCCTTCCCTGAACATAAAACCCCGGCATTACCATTATCTTAACCCGGCTCGGACCGTGTGACTTTTGCCTTTCCATGAACATATCTTCCATGTAATGTGGATCAAAGGCTCTATTTTCTTCAACCCTTAAAATTCCCAATGGGGGATTGAATGAGAAAGCAAGCAAATGAAGCAACCAAATGCATTTAGCAGCAATAAAGAAAGCTTGAAGCAGCGGTTCAGGCCATGGTCTAGTCCAATTCAGCGTTGAAATGATTAAACTCATCTTCTGATCACAGAACTTACTGAATTCTTCGCTGTAATATTTAGTACCCTTCCTTAGCACTTCATTCCAGCTGAGATTTCTAAGTGCAACGAATGATGAAAACTGAGCTTGGCGATCTTGTTGAGGGTCTAAGAGCTTTGGCGACCCGTTCTTTTGAAACACACAATTCTCAAAATCTTGGTAGAGTGATTGGTTAATAATTGATTCCAAATGGTATAATACTGCCTTCGAGTATTTTGAATTCAACGAAAGTTTATATGGTTGAAGAAGCAAGTTCAAATTATCCATTAAAGTACTGTCGGTCTCTTCAATCTGTCCAACAAGTGTCTTGCAGAATTGTTTCACTGACAATCTTGCTTCTGACACTATCTGCAAGAAGCCTTCTACCATAACCTCCTCACTGACCGGCATCAGGTTTTCGCCATTCCCATTGATGGATTTCCCTCTCCCAGGGACATTTCCAAGCTTTTCATTGATTTGAGAATCCTTTGTTTGTGTTGCTTGCCTCAAGGCTTTCTTCAGCTCTTCGCAATAGGTTTCTAAGTACTCCAGCTTCTGCTTGAGCTCTCCTAATGAAGATCTCATCTCAGCAACTTCCATCAAGGCTGCGTCTCGATTCTCATTTGCTTCTATCAGCTCTCTCTTCAATTTTTCAATTGACAACATGCCAAAGTCCTTGAATATTTGCGAAACTTCCTCGGATTCGGTTCGGGTAGGTGAATTCTCATTCTTCTGCTTCTTCTTTAACCGAGGGAACAACCACGAAATCACCCCTCGATTCTTCGGTTGTGATTGAACAGATGAGTGAGAATCGGTTAGTGGCACCACGGTGTTAGAATTCTTGATGTTCCTAATGACATTTTCGGACTCGGTCGTTATAACAGCGGGCTTGCATCTATTGCAAGATGACAGTGATTTCAAATCCCCCAAACTATTCCTCCTACTCCTACTGGACTTGTAAAATTCAGTTCCCGGTGATGTTTGTAGGACAGTGATGTGATTTGCACAAGAACCAGCAACAGATATTTGATCTTCAGCGGGACAAATATGGGATTCAAAGGCAGCCAAAGTCGGAGAGTACCCTTTCCTCGAAGCTGAAGTCTCTTTCTTATAATCTGGTAAAAGAGTTTCAGTACCATTTCCTCCATATTCATCCCAACTTTCAGATAAAGCTTCTTTATTTGTATTGTATCCAGATAATGCTTCATCTTCATAACTCTGTCAGATGTTCCCAAAAAAGTTAGTGACGATTACCATTGACCATGCGCTGGAACTTAAACTAGGGGATTCAAGCAATTCTAATTTTATAAAAGCAATTGCAACTTAGAGAATTCCTGGTTATCCTTTCATAAATTGTAGAGGTACTAAAAGCTCGAACTCTAGCAGAATTTGCTTAAAAAATTTGCATTGTAGCCAGGAATTCTATTGGAGATGAAACCTGACAAAGGTAATTCAACAAGGAAATTTGGACCTAAATCCTCGTGAAAAAGTTACTACTAGTTACTAAGCTAACATTCATCCCTGGATCTATTGTTTCATTGCCTTGGAGACTCAAGACTAGCTTTATAAACTTATAATCGTCGTAATAGAGTTAGTTAACTTAATTACATAATAAATCTCACTGATTCTTTTTCACTTAGAATTCAATAAACAAGGCAGGCTACGATTTTTATGGCGACAAAAAAGGATCCTCATTCAACAAGAAACACATACATAATTCCAAAAAAAAGTCGTTAAAATTAATGAACAGAGAGGACTGACGAGAAAAAAGAAAAAAAAAATGAAAGAACTTAGAAAAATATTATTAACTCACGGGAGTGAAAACAGGGTAATCTTGAGCAGAGAACTGAGGAACCGGGCGTGAAACAGGGGAAGCAGAAGATGGGTATCTGAGATTTGCAGGGCTATTACCCAACATCAAAGCTGCATGTAAAGCTCTAAGCTCCACAGCCTTGGCAATGGCGGCCTGTATCTCTTTCCTGCTAACTTCATTGTTGCCGTTACTGTTGTTATCACTCCCATGGTTTTGAAAGATTTGTGTAGCAGTAGCAGCAGCAGCCATGAAGCAGAGGATGAAACGAAGCAGTGCATATACACCCGAAGAATACAACAAAGGAAAAAAATGATGAATTTCTTTTCCTTTTCCCTTTTTTTTTCAATGAAAGAAAACAACAACGAAGACGATTAGAAAGTGGGCATTTAACGGGTGGATTTGATTTGCAGAGTTGAAGATGATATCCAGCTTAGAATCTTGCAGGACCAGAAACTTTGAAAGAAAGAGAGATGAATGTAGGTAGGGTAATCTCAAATCCAATGTGTGTGGTTTTGTCTTTGCTCTCAATGAATAAATAGAATGACAGCATGTGAAGCAAAGAAAAGAAAGAGAGGGAAAGGAGCTGTAGTTTTTACTCAATGTAGATACAATGGATGACATTTCCAGTTTACAAAAATGCCCATAATTGTATCAAAATAACCATGATAGAAAATAGAAAATGGTGGTACCACCCTTTGGACAATGATCACTTAAGTAGTATACCACTTCTTCATCAAATACAAATAGTTTTCAATTTCACGTGGTAGCTTTGTTACATACTGTTTTTCTTTTGCATAAATATTGAAATTTAAAATCAATTGGTTTGTCTCAAGTCATAATACTACCTTCTTCACGTAGCCAATTAACCATAACAATTCAAGCAATCATATTGGCCAGTTGCTTGGTAGAATGTACTTAGACCCACTATGTTAGTTGATTAGACATGTGTTATTCAAAAGACCACAAGCTTTTTTTTTTAAGCCAATTATAGTTGAAGCATGTTGTTATTTGATTAGGTATTGTGTAATATTTATAATAATGTTATTGTTAGTTAATTTTTTGCTAGAATGCATGCTTAAAACCCTTTATTCTCAACGAGGAGTCAATAAAACAACTTAAAACAGGGTAAGTGGGGTTTTTTCTTTCCTTTTTTTTTTTCTTTATCATGAGATTGTTCGAGAAAGCATTTTTAATGAATGTTTGGGGGCCGAAAAAGGGCAGAAAAAAGAAAGTAAACATAATACTACTAGCAACCATTGACCCATCCTTATTGAAGCAGCCATCAAATCTGCTTCAAAAATCATGGATATATTTGACATATGGAAGCCTTCGCATTGATTGCTACATAGGAAAGTTAAAGATTAGTTGGTGCAATGGAGAAATCATTTGCCATTTGAATTTCTTTTCTCTCTCTCTGTCTCTCTCTCTTAACCTTTCTCACAACTGCTTTCATTTTTCCCTTTCCTTCTTGTTTTGAGGAAGAGACTCCTATTAATTTTTTTTTCCTAAAAAAAGGAAATATATATAATCAAATATTTTATGGGTTTTTTTTTTTTTTGAGCATACATTGTTTATACAAAGTAAAAAAGAGGGAGGGCAAATTGGTCTATCTAGCTGTCCCAACGCAACTTTTGCCCTGGAGGCATAGGTGGGGGACAGAAATATCCAATTCCTTCCAAACACTCAATTGTCATTCTCAATTTTTTTTTTTAAATTTTATTTTTTACTTTAAAATAGTGAAATTTTGTTAGGTCATAAAGTCACAGTGGGACCAAACATGGCCCTCTCTTGATTATTAAATTACAAAAAAAAAGAAAAAAAAGAAAACCTACTATAATTTTATATGCAAAATTGCAAATGGAAGAGTAGAACACTTATGGGGGCTAAGTGTAGTATTTCAAGAAATTAAGGGCATTTTTGAAGAAATAAAAATACCACTAGTCTACTATTCTATTCTGTAGGTTTGGGGTTTTTGTTTTAATTTATTGAAAATGGAATTCCATGTAGGATTAAGGGAATATTTAATTTGGGAGTCTTGTTGTTTCCCATAACTACTTTGGTTGGAAAAAAGTATTAGTTAAATGAAATTCATGACACTTTTAAGCCAACTGCCCTCCCTTAAAGTAAGCCTGGTTTGTCAACCTCCACATGCAAAAAGCTTTCTGCTTGTTTAATCAACACCAACGCAACAAATCATGCCTGAATTAAATCTTAGAGATTGAATTTATTTATTTTTTACGAAATCATTTTAGGCACTTAAAATCTTTTTTATTTGAGCTCCAATTGAGTAGTGGGAAGTGGAAACATATAAATTAAGTCTGTTGGACCTAACCATAAATTCGATAATTTTGAATAGATATAAAAATATAATATGAATATAATATATTTAATAAATATAAAAATAATATAATAAATATAATATGATATATTTAATATAAATATGGTATTTATATTTAAGATTTTTTATATTTAATAATTTTTATTATATTTATATTTATATTTATACAATTGATATGAAAAAAAAAATGAAACGCAAACATGTATAAACCGATATCTACTTAACAATTAGGTTTAGCCTTTATTGAGGATCACCTGCCTTTGCACTTGATAAAGTGAAAACTATGTCAACAAATATTGAGGTAAGTAGATAACATCTGCTTTTGCATGCTGATAAATACAAAACCAACACTACACAACGGCCAATTATACATGCCTAATATGATTTATTCAAGCACATGTATGATTAATTCTTTTCTATGGCGTAACTTTCAAGGTATAGTTAGCATTATTTTGAAGAATCAATACAGACACCTTGACATCTAAAAACTAAACTCCTACACGATTAGGTTTAAAATTTTTTTTATATAAGTTTAATTTGGGTTGACCTGTTCACTATGTAAAAAATATTTTATATTAATATTTATATATTTGTAATAAAATTTAAATAAAAAATATTTTTATTAATAAACAGTAATTTGGGTCACGTAGGATCCGATCAAACCGAGCTTGCAAAATCTTTATCAAAGATTTAGTTGAACGGATAACTCAACCTTTAAACAAGGAGATTCAAGACCAAACCTTATCATGCGCTATATATATGTATACAGAGAGATATAAAATAAAATAGAAAACAATGATCAAAGTAAAATTATCTCATCCAACGGTAATGAATTTTTCAATTTGATAAATAAAATTAGTAGAATAACATACAATTTTTAAAACACATTTAAAAAGAAAATGAACATGGAACAATGTTTGTAGAATTAAAGAACTTTACCGTAAAAATATTAAAAGCAATCTCATGATCAAATTCAAAAACATTGTTGATCTCATTTATTAGATTAGGATTGTGCTTAGAAGTTGGAATTGTAAATATAAATATAAATGCATGCAATAGCCGTAAAAATAATGATTTTAATTAATTTTGGATCACCAACATATTTGTAGACTCTTTATAGTTTCTGGTTATTTAACGGATTTGTATACATTATCATGTGTCGCATATGAATTCTCGTTGTTTTGTTAAATAGTTAAACATATAATTGCATATTTTAAAAATAAATAAAATTAATAAAGTGTTCATTAATAATATATAAAGTTTTTGTTTCATGTGCAAATTATATCAAATTAATATACAATTTATTATTTTTAAGGTTAATATAAGATTAAAAGTATGAAGTTAAAGAAATTTAATGTAAATTTTAACTTTTTCATTTATCAAATAAATTATTTACATTTTAAGGCTAATAAAAATTAAAACTTTAAAAATAAAACAATTTAATGTAAACTTTAATTATTTTTTGATTTATTACCAAATAAATTTATCCAGTGAAAGCCTTTTAATGAAATTAAAATTTTGATTATGATCAATTTCATTATAGTAAAATTAAAATGACAATTTAAAAATTTAACAAATAATAATGACTTTTTTTATAGTTAAAAAGATTCTTCACAATTATGCTTTTATATACATTATTGATAAAGAAAAATTAATTTTTTTCTTAAATTTTTTATATCTTATAGAGGTAAAATTACTTAAAATATAATTTGATACAACCCCAAGAAGGTTGATTCTTAGTTAACCTCTAGTAATCTTTATTTATTTATTTATTTACAAAAGAGGGTGCAGTCAATTTAGAGACTGGAGGAAAGAGATGCAGATGATAAAATGGATATATAAAATTTATTGAACGAGTTCTCTTAATTACAATTACATAAACTATTTGTATCAAATATCAAGTTCCTACAGATTTATTTAGACATATATGGACCCTCTCGACCGTGACTCTTTTTGGATTCCTAGCCACATGCATTAATTCGAATGACTCATTTTCTAATTGTACTACCACCTACAAGTCTTTACCCATAAAAATTAAAAAAAAATTAAAAAAAAATGGAGAACTCTATTGTAGATGGGTAATACTTTTAACATATTCAATCTCTCCATCTCAGCTTTTAAAAGAGAAACATAAAAAACCTAGATGATCGTAGCTTTATGTTTGGGACGATGTAGCCCCAACCAAAACCCTTTCATTTTCAGTTCCAGCCTTTGGCTGAGAAAAAACAAAACAATAAGGGGTGGCTTTGGGTGTCTCTTTCTTTGTACTCAGGAAATATACAACACTTAAAAAAAGCCCTATCAACGTTACGCAAAGTATGCTTCTCTTTTTTTCCCAGTGAAATTAACAGAAGCTACAACCAATTTTAACCAATTTTAAAATAAGTTTATAAATTTATATATTTATATCATATTCGTATATTTTATCGTATCATAATTTATTTTAAATATTTTATTTTAATACCTTAATAATTTATTCGTATTCATATAAATTTAAAAATATTAATATATTCATATTATATTTTAATATTTTTCATGTCGTTAATGTAATAGTGTTGTTTGCTAGGTCTACTTTCAATTTAATTTACAAGCCTACAATTTTGCTGCTGCCGTGCCTTCTTAAATACTCTTACGAAAGTTAAAGCTAGAAAAAAGGGTACTCAATCTTGCAGGATTCTGGCTGGAATACTTGGACTTTTGTCCTGTTTTGTTTGTTACATCTTGGTAAAAGTGGATTCCAATTGTTTTGTAGTATTTAACAACCAATTAGTTAATTTCTCGAGGTATATTAAAATAAACTATTAGCGATTACATTGTAGTATTAGCTTGGTGTTAGTTTGCTTGGACCCTATTGGAAAGTATTATTATTATTATTATTATTATTATCAGTTAATAGATTCCATTGACGTTTATGCAAAATGTCCAAAAGATTTGATTGTTAAAGGCAAAAGGTCCATTCTTTGTTCTATTGAAAATTGTGATTCTTGGCGATGGTGCAGAGCACTTCCTCATCGTTGTAAGGATGTAACATTTTCAAAATAGTAAAAATCTTAGAGTGAGAGTGAAAAGTTATATTTTTTTAAAAAAATATGATTATATTTTTATAAAATTGTGTTTGTTTAAACAAATGTATATTTAAATAATAATTTTTGTTTAAAAAGATATCTATTTATTTATAAATAAAATTCTTTCGGTTTTTTTGGATGACACAGAAAAATAACTTATGTTGAATAATAATTCTATACATGGAACAAAACCAGAGAAACCCTACAAGTTTTGTACCAAAATAGATAGCTTTAAATTTTATGTTATAAATGCTCGATGAATTGATTTCATCAATGCAAATGTAACCAATCACTTAATTTCATTTTATTTTTGAGATTTATACGCCAGAAATTCTTTGACATACCAAATTATAAAATGGTTGGAAATAATTAATCTTTAAAAATTGGATATTGTTATATGCTTTGAAACTTTTTTTATTTTTTGGATTTTCTTAGTCTCATATTCTAATAATTTTAAGATCTTATTTATGCAATTTTATAAAAATTTGATTGAAGGCGGTGGTAGGCAAGGTCTCAACCTTTTAAATATTTTTTGAGTCACTTGTGTGGATCATCGTTAGAGACAAGATGCTTGGACAGTTTTGATTTACAAATAATCGGACTTAGTATACAAGAATAAAACGGAGACTGTATTTATCCAAGAAAATGTCGATCCTCATATTAAGATGTGAAATTATATATGCTTTTCTGTCCTAATACATGTTTGATCGATCACCGGCTTATGAGACGATTTGGAAAGTGTTTAGCATCGATATGTTTTAAATTCCACTATGCTTAGCTTATTTTGATTTAATCTTTGTTTTGGTATAAATTGTTTAATCATGATTTGAACAACAGACACTTGATGTCCATGAAAGATCCTTCACATAGTAGGGTGTTGATCTTATAAACCTTCAAGATACAAAATATAAATAAAAGTTTTACCATGTGGTGTAAAAAATTAACATAGCCAGATTAGAAATTTGCTAAGGGCTTCAAGCCTATAATATGAAGTTACTTACGATGAAAACTTGACTCAATGCATGATGAACATCAAACATTGAATTCAATAAGACAAAGTACATCAATGCTTGGTGCACACTCAAACTCGACTACAAGCACTATGATCTAATATTTTCTTTACAAGTGCTCAATACTTGTAACGGTAAAGGAATGATGAAAAATATACTCTTAATAATATAAATATGTTAGAGTATTATAGTTACAGGAATATTCTCAATTGGATCCACCAGTATGAAGTGTGGTCGCCTCTAAGAGTTCAAGGATTCGGCTCTAACGGCACATGTGAAAAGGGCACATAAACACGAGACCAAAATAGTTTCCCAAGATATTTATTTCGTACATAAGCCTTTTGTGTGAGATGAGTTTGATTAATCAAATAGAATAACTGATTCAAAATATAGTTTACCATGTAATTTTAGTTAATTTTAATATATTTTCACTGAGTAAAAGCTCAATTAGAAGAAACCTTTATTTATGTAAATATTTCGTCAATTATTAAAGATTTCATTTATTTTGAAAAGGATGATGATCTCATATACTGGCAGTGGAGCGTAAAATCCCTATAAGCGGGGTTTGTGGGATGTCACATGTCCCTTAATGTATATTTAAAACAATCAAAAATAAAAACGATTATTATCCCATACAATAGTAAGGAAGCATAAAACCTCTACAAATTGAGTTAGTAGGATTCCATATATCTCTTAATGTATATTTAAAACAATAAAAAATAAATAGATAAAGATTTTAGAACATTTTCAAAATAATGTCATATAACTTGTATGTGATGATGAAAAGTTATATTTCTTTAAAAATCACGATCATTTACTAAGAGTTGTGTCTGGATAATTTTGTCTATCCAAACAAGTATCTCTATATAAATAGACATCTATTTGAATAATTTTATCTTTAAAAAAACATATATTTGTTTATAATCAAAGTCTTCTTCTTTTTTAAAAGATTAAAAAAAACCAACTTAAATTAAATAACGGTTCTATACAGGGAACCAAATTAGGAAAACCTCTACAACTTTTGTATAATAAATAAAAACATTATGTTTATATGCCAAAAATGTTCGATAAATTGATTTTGTCAATACAAAATACAATTAATCTATATCTCATTGTTTTCCCAATATTAATACATCGAGAAACTTTTTGCCCATCAAATTATAATATAACGGCGAGCAAATAAAATCTAAAAATGTCACATACCTTAAAGTTTCTTCTTAATTTCTTGAAGTTTTCCCGCTCTCATAATCTAACACAGAATACGTATTGATGGCTTCGTAACATCCATCCAATGTAATGTCTACATATGTTCTAATTAATTTTGAATGTAATGTATAGAAATTCTCTTGCCTGGTAAGATACGCATGTATTGCTGACAGTAATTTGGGCTTAGAAATGGCCCACTCTAATGATGTAAACCATCATACACTTGTTTCTAGGTGGATTGAAAATGATGGGCATTTTATACTTTTTAGTGTTAATAAATATAGTTGAATGGTTAATTATTCAAACAAAACTTGAATTATATTAGGAAAGAACTCATTTTTTATATATTTAATTAAATTTAAATTCTAAAAATCCTCTTCACGAGTAAACTTGATGAATGATATTGATTAATAAACTTATAGATAGTGTATGTAAATCTAAATGCAAAAGATTTGTATAAACTGAAAAAGAAAAAAAAAAAACTAAGAAATGTTGCACATAAATCTCAGTTATAAGTAGGATTTGGGTTATGGGTAAAGAATTAGAAAAAAAACAAAAACAAAAACAAAAAGAGATTTTCAGGCTCAATCCCTTTTTTTGGGTGAAAAAATCGAAAATTTTGCTTCCATATCAAGGAAAATAGTTTTTTATTTGTTTGAATATATAATTTCTATATATAACCTTGTTATAGCTGCACATCTATTTGGCGACCGCCAGGAAGGAAGAATCACTGACGATCGCCTCTGCCCCTTTAACATGGTCGCCTCTTAATCCCTG
>JAQSVH010000013.1:5057906-5071147 GCA_029448705.1 Adansonia digitata
TTCTCATCCTCCATCTACCCGTATTTTCATAATTCTAAGCTTATTTTAGATTATTCTATATTTTGTCATTCGTATTTCTCTTATTTGTAGTCTTTCTCTTTTTCTCATTTTCCTACCACTAAAATTTGTTTTTTTTTTATTTTATATTTCAGTCTCACCCCCTCTCAATGTCCAATATTATCCCCTTTCTTCCAATTTACATAGTTTCCCCAATAAACTTGACTTTTAGATTTACTCAATTTATTCCCTTCATTTAATCACTTCACTTTCCTTAATTGATTTCCAATTGAACTTCTTTTCTATTTTTAATTACACCAATTTCATCTCCTTTTTTTTTTTCCTAATCTCATGGATTGATTTTCCAATTTCATCTTTTTAACTTTTGGACCATTTTCAATTTAGTCCCAGCATCTTTTTCACTTCACTTTCCTCAATTGTCTAAGTCCTTCTAAATGGTTTTACTCACTTTTGACTGTATACAGGTAACTCTCAATTAGAATCCCTTGGAAAGAAAGTATCAATGTCTACAACGCCCAATTAAGACAAGTTAGCAAGCTCAATTAGATGAAAAAAGATGCTAGGTAGGCTTTAATTGAATAAATTGAAACTCTGTCAAATCGGAGTTGAAATTGGAGAAATTGAGAAGTAAGGAAACAAAATTAGGACTCCAATCTAACTCCATTAAGCAAATTTAAAGAATATGGGATGGTCAATTGAGTCAACCAAAGTCAAATAAAGGCCTAATGGAAAAGTCAAAATTAACATAAAAAAAGCCAAAGATAAAGCATAAATGAGGGAAAAATCCAACTAGAGGACTAATTCATGAAATTAAAGAAAGAGGAATCAAAATTAGCGAACATAAGGTGCCAGGGGTGTGTGATTGAAGATCCAATGAAAGAATTGAGGTGGTACGGATTGAAAAGTAGCCGAATTGAGGAAAATCAACTAGAGGGTTAATTCGTGAAATTAAAGAAAGGGAAGTAAAAAATTCTAAAATCGGAGCTTCAAAGAGACACAATTGAAGATTAATTGAAGCAATGGAGGTGATAGAAGGATGGAATTAAAAACAGCACCAATTTGAAGATAATGAAAAATTAGGAAAATGAAATTGGAGTGGCAATTGGTAAAATTGGAAGAAAGTACCAAATTGACCACTTAAGACATTAATAAAGGAAAATTTGAATATATAAATACTTGTGTATAGTGTATTATTATATTTATTCTACATTTAAAATTTAATGTAATACAATAATAATTCAAATATACAAAAATAATATTATAATTTTGATATATGATTGAACTTGGTGTTTTGTGTAATATTAAATAACATTATTAACAAAATTAACTTTATATCATATTTCTCTTAGTGTTTCAAATAAATAAAATATTAAATTTACTTGAAAATAAAAAATATTATCTTGTAAATTAAAATATAACGATTAAAAAAAACTTAGATAACTAAATTGAAAAGTACAACATCCAAACAAAATATATATTTTTAATTCCTAAAATCAAACAAATAAAGTTGTTTGATTCCCAAAAACTTGAGATATTGGACAATTTTTTTAGTTGTTTGATAACTCTAATACCCGAGGAAGTAACTGTGATAATTAAAATATCAATATATATTTTTCCATTAACAATGAATGGGATATCAAAATTAATTTTCTTCCAATAATCAAGAACATTAGTTGTTTCCTGTAAACTTCTCTGATCTCATCCAACAAGAAATTTAACTTTGTTATATATAATATAGATCTAATTTTATAATTTTAAATCTCTATAACAAAAGTAAGTTTATATATATATATATCAAATTACAATAATAAAAATATAATTAAATTAAAAGTTATAAATTGATTAAATTACTTATTATCTAAAAGATAGATAGTAATTAATAAAGGAATTTAAATAATTAACTGATATATCTAATATTAATGTCTAAATAGTCAAATATTAAAATTATATTAGTATTTTATAAATTTAAAAATATGGATTTCATTTGACAATAAATTATGAAAATGGAATGCATATATAAATACAATTTAATAAGATTATGTTTTTGAAAAATATAAAAATATAAATTTTAATTCAAAATTCATAAATATTTATACGTATTTCAAATCCACATCTAACATATTTATGAATTTAAAAATAATTATGAATGTTACTTTTACATGTGTTTTGTTATATGATTTCCATTATTTTTGAAATTCAAATTTCCCAACATAACTTTAAAATATTATAATACAAAGACTAAAAATTTCTAATAAAACAAAATAAAAAAAAACCATTGGACGAAGTACATAAGAGCTAAATGCTTATGAGTTTTATTTATAACTTGTTTTAATCTTATGATTTCTTTTAAATGTAATTGATTTTGGATATTTACTTTATTTACTATTATTTTATATTTATTTTAACTCACTTAAAAAGTAAAAAAAATTCTTATATAATCATTAATTATAATGATATTTAATACTAAATATCATAAAACTAATAAAAAATATAAGTTTATAATCATCATAAAATAGTCAGAAGTAAAAAAGTTTACAAATATTTTTTTATTTATACCATAAGTATACACATCTAACTTATATATTTAGCTTTTATTTAAACTTAAAAAATATTATACTAAAAATAGTGGTTAATATTTAAATACAATAATTGATATTTAATATATAAATTAAATTATTATGTAATTTTATATTTATATAAATATTTTTTAATTTTAATTTTAATATTTTTTTACTTATTTGAATAAAAATAATTTAAACCCCAAAAAAACTTGTATTTGAAGCAGCTTAAGCCTGAGATAATTCAAACCGAAAAAACCTAAATCCAAAGTTACAAGAATCCCAAAACATTTAAGCTCAAGATTATCGAACAAAACATAATCTAAATATAAACTTAGATATAATAATATTTGATACAATATAAAAAATAATTAATCTATCTATTTTTAAATTATTAACTATTAAATTTTATATTAATATAAAATATATTAAATTTAATTATAATATAATTATACAAATTATCATATTTATCTAAAATAACCTGAATTCTGTCTATTTTTCGTAAACGAAAAAAGCATCCAAACACAAAGTAGGGAGAGTGAGAGTGAAAGAAGGGAGAGTGAGTATCAATCAAAGACAAAAAAGCATCCAAACAAACACTTCACAAATCTTCCCCCCACTAGGGTTGCGTGACCCTGTTCCACTCAGCTGTCCCTTTCTTCACCCCCCCCTTCTCTCTCTCTCTCAACACTTTTTTTTTTTCATTTTCCTTTCCAGTTCACTGATCTTAGAATTCATCAGATTCCTTTCCTTCCATTTTTTTGTCCGGAAAATGCCAATCAAAAGAGACCCTTCTACTCCCCCGCCGATGATCGGCAAGATCGGCCCCTACACTGTCTTTGTGACCCCGCCTTCTACCCCTAGCCCGACCCCTACGCTTGCTGAAACTTCTGTCTTTGAGTCTTCCAAGAAGGTGGTGACGCCGCCTACTCCTGCTGCTGTTCTTGCTTCTCCTCCTCCGGTCCAGCCGCCTCCCCAACAGTTTGATAAGTCTTTTGTTGCTTCGCGTTATGATGGCTCCGTTCTGGGTTTCTTAAAAACTGCTGCCTCTAAAGTCCAAAATGGTATCTTCTTTTTCTCCCCACTTTTTATTTTCCTTTCTAAAAAAGAATTTTTGTGTTAATCATACTGCATTTCTTTTTTTTAAAGTTTAAAATGGAAATAAGACAGGTTTCTATATAGCAGCTTTACATTAGCATGGCGGATTCGCTACAGTTTAATTCTTTTCATATTTCTTCATTTTGTTGACAATAAACATGGAAAAGAAAGCATCAGTATATTAGTATCTTTTCTTGTTGATTTTATGCAGCTCATTCAAGCTTGGATGACCATTTAGCTCGCTGGTTTGGCTTAAATCAGTCCAAGTATCAGTGGGCATTGGATGATTATTATGAGAGCAAGGGATTGGTAAGTGTAAATAAATTCGTTTAATGGTACATTTTTAAGGGAAAATTAAGTTTTTAGACCATAAATTTTAGTTCCTTAAGTTTGCTATTATTGCTGGGTTTGGTGAAAACAAAGTATTGTTGAAGGTACTAGTGAAGTACCTTATAAGCAATTACTTTTTATTTATTTATTTTTTGTTTTAAAAAATGATATGTCCGTATTGTATCCTTTGCATTACGCCACCCTAAAAAGTTGGACTGGTTTAAGCCTCAATTATTTTGGTGTCTCTAAATTTAGTTTAAAGTTGGTTGCTTGATTGTCATTGAGGAAGCTTGGTGTCATGCTTTCATTCCTCACTTGGATTATATCAACATGTTATGCGTGAATTGAGGCTACCCTCTGCTTTTTGGTATTTTGGAAATGAAGAAACAATTTGGCATCTTTAGATGGTTTAGAGGAACTGTTCCTAGATTGAGTAGAAAGGAGGTAAATGGATTCATTTTAACCGACAGAGAGAGAGTAAGTGTTTATTGGTCTCTAGAGCACATCTTTTACGTCTAAAGCCGTTCAAGTATTAGCGTATACCAAAGAGTAGTGGGGGTTAGAGATCTAATTCTGGTGTTCTTGCAATTGAAGGCTAGCATTTAAAACTTGATTTCGCGGCTTACGGTTTGTAAGTCATTAGCGATTACTATCTAGAACTGGCTAGAATATTGGTTAAAAAAATAAGTCTTAAACACGAAGTGATGCTTTGAGGATGCATTATGGATAATAAAACCTAGTCAATTTATAAAATAGAAGTATAGTACCATTCGTCAAGAATTCCTATCGTATTGTTTAACTTGTTAAGGAGACTTGCATGGTGCAGTAGGTACGTGGAGTTGGAATTAGTTTATGAGGACTAGACATTGGTGCATGATCTTTTGTGAGAGTTAGAGGGCATAGTTCAAACTTGAATCAAAGTGTTTTAGTTGCTTATCCTCAAATCAAACATTCAGGGTTCTTTCTGCTTGAAAACCCGGACCTTTGGAAAGCAAAAATCCATTTTGATTTTTCCCTTTTCTGAATGTCAGGAGCTTTTGCATCTTCTGCGTTTAGGATTTTGATGTTCGGACTCTGTTTCTCTTTTCAGTTCCTATTTTTATTTGGAACCCAGGGCAAAGCCTCTAATCTTCCCTTGCACTCCTTGCTAATCTTGACCGAACCCCAAAATGTATACTTTTGGCTGAAGTTCTTAACTACTTTAGTTTAAAGTCATGCAGATGCTTTGTTCAACACGGTTATCGACAACAATGGGGAGCTTTTTGTCATTATCATTCAGACCATGTAAATATGATTGAATTTCAGTTAATTAGCTTTAGCTTGATGATATATTATGATATTGCATAGCAGCAAGATACCTCCGTTTTCAAATGTTATAAGTGATGAACTTTTTCAATATTTTCACTCTGAAGGTTACCTCACTCGTATATGGCCTGAGTAATTGATGTTTAAACTTATTTGTGTCTAGCAAGGATCTTGTTAAAATATCATCTGCACATATTACTAACCTTGTTGATTGTATTGACAGATTGCAATACTATTTTGGTTTCTTATTGTAAGCTAGAAAATTTTGTATTTCATTTTTGGAACTTGGAGCTACATTCCTTAACCCAAAAGAATAGACCATAATTTCACTTGCAGTTTGAATCTTATCAAAGTAAACAACTAAACAGATTGTTCATGTTCTAAAGATGTCCTAATGATTGGATTATCACTTTTTAGAATTATGTTATGCAAGGGAGCATTTATAACATTTTAGAGCTGCTTAAGATAAATGATATTTAATCCTAATTATTGTAAGCTTTGACTTTTTGCTTGGAATGGCCCGGTAAAGAGGGAGTAAATTGGAGAATATAGATAGAACAAAAGCATATTTTTGATTCAGTATGTATAAATCTCCAGACTGGTCTTCCTGTACTCACCGTACTCTTATGTACACATTCCTCTTGATTAATATAGAGAAGTTTGTCAACTTAACATCTATAGTTGATTAAGCCTGTTGAAGTGCATTGCCTTTAACTATGTTAGATACACGCCATTGACGTAACATTGATGTTATGATGTGAAAAACTGTTCATATAATTGTTTTCACTATGTTATTTCTTGTCATTTTCATCACCATCTACTCGATGATTATGATATTGGCTTGATTAAACCTTTGAATTTTTTTTTTTTTTGTTGCAGGAAAAGGAAAGTGTAAAAATGAAAGAAATATCAAGCAAAATACAGAGTGTTTAACATCTTGGGCTGGTAATGAGATTTGAACTCCTCTCTTTTTCATTTGTGCATATACATACACGTATACATGCAGACATATATATGCATGTACATATACAGTATATAATATGTTATTAGTAGGCTTTAATGACAGTGGATTTTACTGTTCTGCAGCAGTTGCATCAGGTGAAGATGCCTGATGTGTTGTATTTATCTATATAATTTTTTATGTATGGAATGGCCAAAAGTCATTTGGATTCATGAAGGGAACTTTGCTCATATGTGGCGATCAGACCAACATCAGATTGTATGTGCTTCTCTACCTATAGCTACTACTGTAGAAGCTGACTGAGCTTGTTTGTGTACTAGGCTAGGAGTTGTGTAATTTCCTTACAAAGTCAAGTTCTAGCATTGAGATTACAGTATCAATTGTTGAGGACTTACTCTTTATGTATTGTATTTTTATTTTTATTAAAAGGCATTTTAATTTCTTATTCATGCATTTTTACTCCTCTCATGCATCTGAGGTCGTGCGGGCATATGAGATTACATATGTCAACTGTTGGGTGGTTTAAGATCAACGCATGCATACTTAAAACATTGGGGTGCAAATGCAAGAGCCATTGCTCACTTTCTTGAGGACAAAATGAGTTTTCAATTCCACTGCATTTGGTGGGAGGTAAAAGCGGATGGAACTAAAGAGGGTGCAACGAAGAACTACTGTCTTTTCATATTTTATTTATTTATTTATTTATTTATTTATTATTATTATTATTATTATCATTTTTTAATTTGGTAGGAAAGAAAGGAGAGCGAAGGAAAAAAAAAAGTGAATTTGCACTCTCCTTTAAATCTAATTAGTGTGAGGAAAACATTCATTCAACCTTAAATCAATAATTTTATTTCCAATTTTAATCTTATAAACCAAATTTCATATGTTTTTCATCTTTATGTCAAACACAATCAATGGAAGGGAAGTAATTTTCCTTTATCCCCTTCCTTTTTCCCCTTTTTTTCTTTTTATGTATTTGTAGAAGGTTATTGACCTTGTACAAAGCTAATAGTTGGGAAACTAATTATTCCATCATCTCTCATCTTTTCTGAACTGCTGAACCCTGAAATTGATGCTTGATTTGCTTGGGAAGCTTTTGTTTGTTATATGAGTTAGATTTTCCTTAATGAAAATTGTTTAGGGTTTCTAAATTATAGAAATAGCTCTCGTGAAGAGGATCGGTTTGATAGTAAGTGAGGATTTGTCAAACAGTAGCAAGCAACTAAAAGGGCGTCAGAGTTTGGGGTCGGGGCACACTTTAATTCTACTGCCTATTTTGCGATTGAAACTAATTTTAGGACTCTTTGGTCGCACTGGGCCTTTTTCTTTTCTTTTCTGGTCTAATAACACAGTTATAGTACAAGTAAAGCCGTTGTTTACTCTAATGTTTTGTTTTGTTCACTGAAATGAAATAAAACTATAATAAAATAATTATTCTATGAAAATAAAATAAAGTAAGAATATAATGAAATAATTTTATGTAATAATTTAATTTAATAGAATAGAATAATACGGGATTCGAATCTCTTTTGTAAGGGATTATGTAATATCTACATTATCTTTTGGATTATATTATACTTGCATCAATCCTTTAGAATCCAACAGTGTGGTTAAGCAGAAGTTATCCAACCCAAAAAAATTTTATTCTTTAACATCATTATTTGAGCCATCCAGGTACTACAATAATGAGATGAATTATTAAAAATTCAAATGGATACATACTAAAAACCCAAAAGATTGTTTTACCAAATGAATTTTTATGTACTTAAAATGATTATCAGCCCATCACCATCTAAAATTAGAATTGAATCTCTTCAATTTCTAGAAAGAAATCATGGAAATATATATTATTCCATCATATAGAGCTTTTCGATATATTTTTAGTATTAATAGATGCCTCAATTTGTTGGTCACATGTTTTTTTTGTTATCTACAAGAAATATTGCATTTGGAAGACTTCTTTGCACAAGTATTCTGATTAAGAGAACATTTTCTGGATTATATATTTAACAAAAAAAATTGTCTTGATAATGTAGGAGAATTTACATCCTAGGTTTTAACGATTATTGCATGTCAATTGAAATTACTGTAAAGCATCTTATAGCACATATGCATATACAAAATGATTTAGCTGAATCTTTAATTAAATATCTGTAGCTCATTGCTAGACCATTACTTATGAAAATAGAGTTGTCTAGTTCTTGTTGGGGACATGCTATATTACATGCTGCAACACTTATTTGAGCTAGGCCAACTGTTTTTCTCCAAGTACTTTTCATTATAATTAGTTTCTATTCAAGAACCAAAGATATCCCATCTAAGAACTTTTTGTTGTGCTATATATGTTCCAGTTCCTCCACCGCTACTCACAAAATAGGTTCACAAAGAAGATTAGGAGTTAATATTGGATTTGAATCTTTATAAATTATAAAATACCTTCATCCATTGATTGGAAATGTTTTCACAACACGTTTTGCTTATTGTCAATTTGACGAAACAATGCTCTCAAGATTAGAGGGAGATAAACAAAAGCAAGAAAAACAAGAAATCTCGTGGAATGTATCATCCCTATCTCATTTTGATTCTCTTATAAAACAATGTGAACTTGAAGTTTAGAAAATTATTCATTTCCAAAGTGCTGTAAATCAATTATTTAGATGCATTTACCAATACTAAGAAAGTAACTAAATCACTTATACATTCTTTGAATGCTCCTGCTCAGATTAAAGTTTAAAAGAAACAGTATAATAAAATTTTAGCAAATGTGTTTAGTACACACCTGAATCGTGGTAGACTTATCAATTCTAAAGACAAAAAGAATTCAAGAAGAAAAAGGGAAAAAAAATAAGCATGTTGAAAACTCTAAAATTTTTAATACTCCTGCAAAGATTATTTCTGTATAGAAAGCGACAAGTAAACTAAAGATAGATAGAAAAACAACTTCTGAAGAATGTCAAGTACCTGAAAAATAAAAATGAATGAAGAGATCTCAATAAGTTATGTGAAATTATTGTTGATCAAATATTTGCATATATATTAGCTATTGATTTAATAAAGAAAGCAAAGACCTTGAACTAAAATCTCTTTAAGAATTTTGACATAGAAGTGATTGGTTGAAATAGAAAGATGCAATTCAAGCAAATAAATAAATTTGCTTGCAAATTGTGATGTTTTTGGACCTATAGTTCAAATACCTAAAATGGTAAAACATGTTAGTTAGAAATGGGTCTTTGTATGAAAATGTAATGAAAATAATGAGATAGTCAGATATACAACAAGACTTGTAGCATAAATTTTTCTACAAATACCGATAATTGATTATGAAGAAATATATATTACAATTAGATTTCTAATAAGTCTTGCAATTTCTGAAGGAATTTCTATGCGTCTTATGGATGTTGTAATAGCCTATTTATGTGGATCACTTGATAGTAATATTTATATGAAAATCCCAAAAGGATTCAAAGTGTTTGAAGCATATAACTCAAAGCCTAGAGAACTGTATTCAATCAAATTACAAATATCTTTGTATGGATTGAAATTATTGGACAAAAGTGGTTTAATTATCTTTGTACATATCTCCTTAAGGTAAAATATGTTAATAATCCACAAAAGTGGTTTAATTATCTCTGTACATATCTCCTTAAGGTAAAATATGTTAATAATCCAATTTGTTTATGTGTTTTTATCTAGAAATCAAACTTTAGATTTGTTATTATTGTAGTTTATGTTAGCGGTTTAAATATCAGAAGAACTCCTGACTAATTTTTAGGAGCAATAGATTTTTTAACTCAAAATTTGAGATAAAAGATTTGGAAAAAAAAAAAAAATTATCTCGGTCTATAGACTAAACATTTGACAAATGGGATATTTGTTCATCAATCAACTTATATAGAGAAAATACTAAAGAGATTTAATATGGATAAAGCACATCCATTGAGTGTACCAAGGTTGTTCGATCACTTAATACACAAAAAAGACCTTTTTCTCATTAAGAAAATAATAAAGAAATTCTTGGTCTTGAAGTGCCATATCTTAATGCAATTAGTGCACAAATGTATCTTGTTAACAACATGTGACCAGACATAAAATTCTCTGTTAATTTATTGGAAAGATATAGTTTCGTACCAACTCAAAGACATTGGAATAATGTAATACCTTTTACATTATCTTTATAGAATAATTGGTATAGAATTGTTATATTCAAAACAATCACATTCATAATTGATAGGATATGTAGATGCTGAGTATTTATCTATTCAAATAAAAGAAGGTCACAAACATGATATCTGTTTACATATGGTGGTACTATTATATCCTGGCGGTCTACAAAGCAAACTATTATTACTATTTTTTCAACTCATGCCTAAATACTAGCATTCCATGAAGCAAGTTAAGACTATGTGTGGTTGAGATCAATGGTTCAACATGTTCAAGAGTAATGTAATCTTCTAATAGTTAAAAGGATTCTAAAAATTTTATACAAGGATAATATTGCATGTACCACTTAAATACAAGGAGGTTATATTAAAGGTGATACAGCCAAACATATCTCACTATATATATATATTTTTTTTGCATACTTGAAGTCCTAAAGAAAGATGATATTGATTTTGCAAAATATACTTATGTGACATCCTAGCAAATCTACTCATGAAAGCTTTACCAACTTCAATTTCAAGAAGCGTGTGCAAAACGTTGAAATACGTCGGCTTAAAGATATTGTATAAATGGTTTATTTTTAGCGAAAGTAAATTTCCTATTAATAATGTTACTCTTTTTCCTTAGCTTAGTTTTTGTCAAATTGAGGTTTTCTTAACAATGTTTTAATGAGGCATATTCATAGTAAATAGTCATTCAAAGGGAGGTGTTATAAACAAGGTTGAAAAAACCAATTGGACTGAGTCGGTTGGTTTAACGATTCAACGGTATGTTAAAAATTAAATTTTTATCAAACCGCTCAGAATCGCTAGAAAGCTAAGAATCGTAAACCTAGAAAATCGGTAGAACTAAATATTCTATTTTATTATTTTTTTTTGTTTTTAGAATTTTTATTATTCTTTAAAATTTTAGAATTTCTTTATTTATATTTTTATTTAATTTATATTTTTAATTTTTAGAATTTTTTTGATTTTTTAAATTTTCTCTAATTTTTGAATTAGTTTTATATTTTTGAATTATTTAATATTATCAGGTAGTTAAACTGGTTAAGTTGGTTGAGCTAAGAACTAATGGTTCGACCGGTTTGACCACAAGTTTTGTTTTTTAACCTTGGTTATAAAACATTCACGCATGTAGAGGCAACTATGAACTTTTCATGGCTAGATTTTTAGAACTTAGTAATTATATACATGGACATAATTAATGGTTCATTGTATTGAAGAGCCAATCCTCCTCATGTTATGTACATTTGAGTCTTATATAAGAACATATTTTTTTATGAAAGATGATAAAGAAAAATACAAGGAAGTTAGTGTCATAACTATTTCTCGAAGAAATAGATTATTAAAGTTCATATTTCTTTTGTCTTGGTCTCTCTCTTTTCTTTTTTAATTTTATTTACAACATATATATGTATATTAAACCATCAATCATTTTAAAATCAATATATATATATATATAGATATACATAGTAAATGTATCTATATAGTTTAAAATGTAAAACCCATTTATAAGTTATAGGTTAAAGAAGTTAGAAAATTTTTTTTTCCTACATAAATATAAGAATATGAAATTGAAAAAAAGATAATTATAGCAATTAAAGTTTTATTATCTTTAATATGATTTTAATTGAGAGACATTAAGGTAAATAATAATAAGAGATAAATGTAACCAATTTAGTATTTTAAAATTATTTTTAAATCAAAAGTAAATTAAATAAAATAAATCGTATTTTTTTAGAGCATACATGATAATTTTTTAAGACTTCCACATGTCAAAAGTATAAACCATTCATGTAGAATTTTTTTTCCTTATTTAAAAGCAGATTTGAATTTTATATATTTATGTAAGATTTTTTAATTTAAAAGTTGAATGTTTAAAATTAAAAAATGATGATACAAAATTTTTCTACATTAACGATGGTGGTTAAAGTTTTGTTGCTTTTAATATTATTTTAATTGATAGGTATTTAAGGTAAATAATAATAAAAAATAAATGTAATCCTTATTTATTTCTAATTTAAGAGTAAATAAAATAAAATAAATTGTATTTATTAGAAGGCATATGTCAAATTTTTAAAACTATTCACATGTAAAAAATATAGGTCATTTACATAAGATTTTTTTTCTTTTTTGTTAAAAACTTCAGCTTTTATATATTTATATAAGTAGAGGTGACAATGGGACGGATTTGGGATGGATCATTTTGAGTTCAAATTTTTTTAAATTCGGACTAATTCAGATTCGGGTCTATTCGGGTTCGGGTCCATTCGGGTTTGGGATAATTCGAGTTTGGATTCAGGTTCAGGTCAGGTTCGATTTGAGTATATTTTACATCATTTTTTATTTCATATTTAATGTAATCACTTTTATGTAAATTTAATTTTTAAGCCTAGGCCTGAATTTGGCTTGATTTGACCCAAAAAATTTTTAGTTTGTTTCTATGGGCCTAGCCGCAGCTTGAAAAAATTTTGAATTCAAAACTCTAGGCCGAATTTGGCCTAGCAGACCTTTAAGTACAAATCATTGTTCATAATATTAAAAAGATATTTTTATATTAATATTTACATATTTTATAATTAAATTTAAGAAAAATATATTATTTTATTTAAAAATTATTGTTTCAGGTCTAGCGTGCTTAAAATTAAAATCTAAAATTTGGGTCTAATCGTGCCAGGCCTATTGTGTTGGGCAGGCTATCTGGCCCATGGGCACGTTTAGCTGATAGTCTAACATGTGATTTTTTTCATTTTTGATATGGTATTATCTATTATGGTTTTTATATTTTTTAATTTATCTTATTATTTT
>JAQSVH010000013.1:5150883-5164599 GCA_029448705.1 Adansonia digitata
AAATTATTATTTGATTAATAAAATTTAATTATAATTATTTAATATAAAAATAATTTTTTATTATTATTTTAAATAATAAAATAAATTTTTAAACCAATCGACCTAATTTGATTAGGCTTAAGCAAAAAAATTAAAAAAAAAATTTTAAACCATGATCCAATAGGGCTTATGAACGCCTCTATTCTTTCCAATTATCTACAAATTTATGGTTTCAAAAATAAAGATCAAAATACTTGGAAAATCCTTGTACGAATGTACCATTCTATTTAGTGCAAATTAGTCTTTGTAGTAAAAAATAATAATTTAATCCTTATACTTTAAATATTTGAGTAGAGCATGAAAAAAACTAACATAACATTTGACTTATATTAAAATATTTGAGTAGAGCATGAAAAAAACTAACATAACATTTGACTTATATTAAAATGATAATGTGTTACATAATTTTTAGATGACATGGGCATAAAAAAAATCATGTTTTTTCACAGCAACCCTTACCCAGTTATTGAACTTAACCTTTTTGCTTCAATTTTAAAAAATATAAAAACTAAACCAATCAACTTTTTACCACAAAGATAAATTACACTAAATGATTTACTATATGGATCTCTCATGTAATTCGACCCAAAAAAGCAAGAAAAAAAAATTGAATTGTAAAGAGTGAACGAATCAGTAAATCGCCAATTTTTTATTCAAGCATCCTACTGTTCCTTCAACCTTCCCATTGCTTTTCAGTGGCCAGTATTCACTGCACTTTAAAGATGGATTCAGAATGGAAATCAAACTGTTAGTGTTCAAGGAAGACAGTGCCTTAATAAGAAACTTCAAGGCAAAGTCGAAATTGTCCCTCAACTTGGAACAGGCAAAGGCATTGTTGACTAAGAAAGGTGAAAAAATGCCACAAATCTGAGAATCTCAATACTAGAAAATTAGGGTAGAAAACCCCTTCCATACAACATGAACATCTGCTGTGCTCTTATCATTATAAAATTCTGCAAAATCGGGTTCAAGTTCCCACCAATGTTGTGAAAATATTCATCAACTCATCAACTGATCTTTTTTCTTTTAATCTTTCAATACAAAATAATCTGGGTGAATAACAACTCTTCCCAAGGGTTCGGGGAAAAAAACATACCAAAATTTAAAATATGGAATTCAAAATGTGATCTCCCGATCTTCCCGGTCAAGGCTTGAGAGCAAGGGCGAGCCCCATCTTAGGGGATGCATTTATGGCTTTTGAGTCATACTCTGCCGAAATAGTTATGAGTGACTTGGGCCTCCATTCACGTTGGCATAGCATTGCAACCTTCCCATTGTCAGAGAACCGGGTTTTTACCACAGTAAAAGGATCCACAGCATGGGAACTTCCAATGCAGAAATTGTTTTCATAGGTGGAAAATCTATGAGTCATTTCAGCAGCAACAGAAGTGAAGGGGTTGACAGAATGGATATAAGATGCCTTCAGTGCTTGTCCTTTATCAGTCCTAAATAGGGAAACAATGCATTCAAAAATTTACGGAAGACCGTCATGGCAACTAGAAAGAACATAAAACTACAAGAAAAAGGGCATGAAAAGTTGACAAACTAATTAGATGAGCCATAGGGAGCCTGCTAACACATCATCTGGATTTAACCTATAGAGACTAAGACGCTATCTCTCTTTCTTATTGGTAAATTGCTCATCACATTCACAAGGAAATGGAGTGACTTAAACTTTCTGGGGCTAACTAGTTATTTAATTCATCTCAGTGGCTCCCATGCATCTTAAAATCTCTCCAAACTGTTCAGCATTCTTGTTTTTGCCCCTTGAAATGATCAACTTACACACCCTCTCAATGTATGAATGAATCAAAGCCAAGGTTTACCATAGTAATGATTGTCAATAGAATAAGCTGAATCTTAGAAATACAAAAACCTCATAGAGGATGAGGATGGACTATAAGTGAATCTGCTTGGCAAGTCAAACCAGCAGACTCGGTCACATTTAATTTGACCAAACTTTCTTAGATCTTCAACGAAAATTCATTAAATGTCAATTAACATAATTAGTTGTGTTGATTTGAGGTTGGGAGAGATTGAGATGTTGGGGACAAAGAGGTGATGGCATTCAGGTTTCTTCCAGAGGCCAAAAGAGGAGAGAGAACACATTCAGAGTGGAGGCTGGCAACAACTTATTGAAACAGTAGGCAGAAACTGACAGACAGAAGACAGGTTGGGCCATTTCAGATTCAGCCAAAAAACAATGCCTAAAAGAGTTATGCGACAAAGAAAGTAACTCTCTGTCTATCTTTTACAGAAACAAATAGTGGAAGTACTGGATTTATTACATATGAAGTTTGTGGAGCCGGTTGGTAGAAATCAAAGTTCAGAGGAAAACAAAAATTTATTGAGAAGTCCAATGATCATTTGTAGATTACCCAAATCTGTTAGAAGGAAGAGATAAGACTAATCCTAAAATATAGATAGATATAAGTGTAGATAGAGGTTGCAGATTAACATAATGTAGATAGAGATTAACTTAGGATTTTTAGTTAGTTTCCTTTTCTATCTAGGTTACTAAAGCCTAAAACTGCTTGTATAAAATTCCCCAAGGAGATGACTTGTAAACAATGAGGAATATAATTTTTCCTGGTTCAGTTTTCTATCGGGTAACAGAGACTGTTTTTAGTTGACTTGTTTTCTTTTTGGCCTTAATTACCTTAACAGTGGCAGTTCCTTCCCCTAGCCACTGTTACCTATCTCTCATGTTTTTTTCTTCAACCTCCTTTAGGCCTTCATTGCCAGACCCTTGAAAACCCAATTTTTACCTCTCAAATTTGCCATGTCAGAACCTAAGATGCCTGCTGCTGAAGAAACTATTATAAACTCACCTGGAGATCTACAAAGCATCCAGGTAGCCTATTGGCCAACGGGAAAAAATTACCTAAAGTGGGCACAGTTTGTCCGAACCTATCTTAAAAGAAAAGGGAAGGTTAGGCATTTGCTGGGTCCGGTCCGAAACAAGCAGACCCCAAATTTGCACCATGGGATGAAACAGACTCCATGATCATATCATGGCTATGAAATTCTATGAGTCCTGAAATTAGTAATACATATATGTTCCTATCAACTGCTAAGGAAATTTGGGAAATGGTCAGGCAAACTTATTCAAAGGCCTGAGATCCAACCCAAGTATACAAGATCAAGGTGAAAACTAGTGCAATGAAGCAGGGAAACAAATCAGTAATTGAATTTGCAAATTCATTAGACTTTGTGGCAAGAACTAGATCATTATAGATGTATTCAGACCAAATGTTCAGAAGATGCTGCAATGTTAAAGACTTTCATTGAAAAGGACAGGGTGGATAATTTTCTAGCTGGACTCAACATTGAGTTTGACAAAGTTAGAGTCCAAATTCTCAGCAAGGAAGAGGTACCATCCCATAACGAGACTATTTCCTTAGTGCGGGCAGAAGAAAGTCATAGAGGGGTTATGTTGGAGAGTCAAGAAGGATCAGCTATGGTGATAAAAACAGTTCCAGCATCAGTACAGAATGGTGGAAAAACAGAACTGCACAGATTTTCAAAACCTTCAGAAAAGGATAAAAAAGAATCTCTCTGGTGTACATATTGCAAAAAGCCGAGGCATACCAAAGACAGGTGCTGGAAGTTGAATGGAAAACAAACTACAGCAAGTCAGGATTGGGGTTATAAAGGCAGAAGAAAGGGCAGACTCAAGTACACCACACTATATCTCAATCAGACTCAATTTCAGAACAAGAGGAACAAGGAATTTCAACAAGGAAGAGGTTGAAAAACTTAGAGAAGTGCTAGAGGCCCTGGGGAAGTCCAAAGCCAGTGGAGCCTGCTCCTTGGCACTCTCAAGTAAGTCCACTCTTCTTTGTGATCTAAATGCTTCAGATAAGGTTAATCCTGACTCCTGGATCATTGATTCAGAAGCCGCAGACCATATGACTCACCTTCATTTTTAGTACCTACACAACTTGTCCTAGTGACAGAAAAATTATAGTTGCAGATGGATCATTTACCACCCTAGCAGGCCTAGGAGAAGTTCAAGTCACTCCTGAGTTTGTTATTAGAAATGTTCTCCATGCTCCTAAGTTATCTACTAATTTAATATCTGTCCAAAAAATTACTCATGATCTGAATTTTGATGTTTTATTCTATCCTACCCACTGTGTATTTCAGGATCGGATTACACGGAAGAGGATTGGACTTGCTAAGGAAAGGAACGGACTCTACTACCTTGAAACCAGCAGCAAATTGAGATCAGTTCTGTCTTCCTCCAATACAGAGGTTATTTGGCTCTATCACTATAGGCTTGGTCACCCTTTATTTAGGACATTACCAACTATGTTTTCTTCTTTGTTTAAAGGAATAAATATTGGCAGTTTTCATTGTGATATGTGTGAGTTTGCTAAACATAAACGTATATCTTTTCCTATTAGCAATAAAAGGACTTCAAGGACTGCAACACCTTTTCAGCTGATACATACTGATATTTAGAACCCTTCTACAGTTCCCAATGTGACAGGTTCGAGATGGTTTGTGTAATTTATTGATGACAGTTCTAGGATCACTTGGATTATTTTTTGTTAAAACACAGATCTGATGTAAGTACTGTTCTGCCCAACTTATACTATGGTCCAAAACCAGTTTGGGGTGAAAATAAAGAGGATTAGATCTGATAATGCTAGGGATTATTTTAACTATCTCTTATCTGGCTACTTAATTCATGAGTCCTCTATTTACCAATAGCTCTTAGAAAATAAAATAAAATAAAACACCTAGGAAATGCACTAAGCATCCATTATATCCATTGTCACATTTTATGTCCTATGAGATGTTCTCCCTCTCATAAAGCATTCCTTGGAAGCCTCAATACTATTTCAGTTCCTAAGACCTTATCCGAAGCATTATCCAAAGATTAAAGGAGAAAAGCCATGAGAGTGGAAATGGAAGCCTTGGAAAAACAAGACTTGGGAAATTGTAGAACCGCGAAAAGGAGGGGGAAAAAAACCAGTGGGGTGTAAATGGGTATTTTCAGTGAAGTATAAGGCAAAAGGGGAGCCGGAGAGGTATAAAGGTAAGTTGGTAGCTAAGGGATACACTCAACCTATGGGATAGATTACCAAGAAACCTTTGCCCCGACTGCAAAAATGAACATAGTGAGGGTTCTATTGTCGATAGCAGCTAATCTAAACTGGGATGTACAACAATTTGGTGTCAAAAATGCATTTCTTCACAGTAACTTGGAGGAGGAAATTTATATGGACATTCCACCTGGGTTTGGAGACGACTTAGAAAAAGGGAAGGCATGTAAACTACAGAAAGCACTGTATGGCCTTAAACAATCACTAAGGGCCTGGTTTGGCAGATTTGCAAAGGTAACACTAACTAATTGATATAAACAGAGTCAAGGGGATTCATGCTTTCTTTGTGAAGCATTAGAAAACAGGGGAAGTTACTGCATTATTAGTGCATGTGGATGATATAATAGTGATTGTGAATGATGAACTTGAAAAAGAATCCCTAAAGCAGTGTTTGACTAAGGAGTTTGAGACCAAGCAATTGGGAAGATTGAAGTACTTCCTAGGGATTGAGGTGGCACATTCTAGACACGGCATTTTTATATTACAACAGAAATATGTTCTTGACCTTCTTAAAGAGACCGGAAAAACAGCATGCACATCAGCTCCTACACCAAATGATTTGAATCAGAAACTTGGAACAGTAGAAGAGAACCCTATGGTGAATAAGGATATGTATTGAAGATTGGTTGGAAAGCTGATCTATCTCTCGCACACCAGACCTGACATAGCCTATGCAGTGAATGTAGTAAGCCAGTTCAAGCACAGTCCAAGGGAAGTCCACCTACAAGCATCTACAAGATTCTGCACTACCTAAAAGCTAATCTAGGGGAAGGCATACTGTTTCTAAGAAATATAGGGATTGCACTAGAAGCTTATACAGATGCAGTTCTGTTTCTAAGAAATATAGGTATTGCACTAGAAGCTTATACAGATGCAGACTATGCTGTTTCTCCAGTGGATAGGAGATCTACTAGAGGGTATTGCACCTTCCTAGGAGGCAAACTGGTTACATGGTGAAGTAAGAAACAAAATGTCGTGGCTACGTCAAGTGCTGAAGCAGAGTTTGGAGCTATGGCCCAGGGCATATGTGAGTTGCTACAGCTAAAAATGCTCCTAGAAGACTTGAAAATTCCAGGGGATGAACCTGTGAAACTTTATTGTGACAATAAGTCAGCAATAAACATCGCACATAATCCCATGCAGCATGACCGAACTAAACATATTGAGGTAGACAGACATTTCTTTAAAGGAGAGATAGAAAGTGGTTTAATTTGTACACCATATGCGAGTACAAAAAACCATCTGGCAGATATGTTCACTAAGGGACTAAACACCATAAAGTTCCAGGATTGTGTTTTCCAAGCTGGGAATGGTTGACTCCTACGTCCCAGCTTGAAGGGGAGTGTTAGAAGAAAGAGATAAAGACTGATCCTAAAATGTAGATAGAGGTTAACTCAGGATTTTTAGTTAGTTTCCTTTTCTATCTAGGTTACTAAAGCCTAAACTGGTTGTATGAAAGTCTCTAAGGAGATGACTTGTAAACAATTAGAATATAATTTTTACTGGTTCAGTTTTTTAACAAAATCTAAAGTATTTGAGGCTTATCGGAAACCTTTATAGAGTCTAGGATCATATCACAGACAACCAAAATTTAGGATCATCCTAATCGAACCTTGGATTTTGTAAAATTCTAACAAGATGTTATAAAATAACTGCTCAAGGTGTGGCACTAGTCAGCATAAGAAAGACACAGCTACACATACACCTAAATGGAATAAACATCTTCTAAGGTGGATGATATAGAAGTACTTACAGCAAAAGAGCAACAGAGAAATCTGGCTTGTTCAAACCAATCCCAGCCGTGTACTTGGTAAAAGAAGCAGAAGCTGTATCAAATCCAACTTCACCACCCAAAGAAAGCTGCTTGCTGCCAATTGTTGCTGAAAGCTCCAAGAGTGGAGTTGGATTCAGGCCAATGCTAGAGTCAATGGCAGCATGAGGATGAAGATATTGAACATCCAACTGAGATTAAATCATAGAAAGCATCAGAGCCAATTTTCTCAAACATTAAATTATACAACCAAGAAATTGCTAGTTTGCTGCCATTAACCGATTGCTTGAATTGTTTGGTAATATAATTTACTACAAAAGTGATTGCCATGGATCTTTTGAATTAACAAGAGAATTGGAACATAAATTTCCATCAAACTAAGTTCCTTTCATAACTTAACTTTTTTTTCCAGATAAAATGGCACTCAGAAAGTAGAACTAGGTACCATACAAGAAAAGGCACCATAATAAGCTACAATAATCTCAACTACCGCCTTGGTAATTATGTGTTAAGCAAGAGAATTTGAATGATCAACAGTCAGTGTAAACACAATCCCCAGCACATGAAAAATGCATACCTAGCTAATTTATCATATATAGAAATATATATATATATATATATATACACCTACATACACACACACATATAACACAGTGCAATACTTAGGCTACTAAGCGAAATTAAGACTCATTTTCCACAAAAGCACTGACCTTGCCAGACTTGTGATCAGGTATCCTGAAACTTAAAGCAGCTTTGGAACAAGGCCACACATCACTAACAGTCACTTTTGTAGACACCTGCAGAAAAATAAATAAAAAATGAAGATGAAAAAAGGACAAAGTTATTGAGATTTCACAATCAAGATTTAACACCCTCCAAATACAAACAGGCAATATGGAAAAGCCACAAATAATTGGAAAAGTGAAATTTTCCATACATTAGAATAGGTATCAACTTTCCAATCCACTGTAGTATTTCCACTCTTGTACACGGTATTTATGTCTCCGAAAAAAATTTGGTCCTTCTTGAGCCCTGTGGCTGTAAGTCCCTGCAAAAAGTTTTAAGATTAACATTATACGACATAATAATCAAGTTGGTGGAAAGTTAAATACAGTATAACAAAATAGTCAATAATAACTCTTTTCCTTTTTAAAGAAAGTTATCAGCAGGAACGCCTTGACAATGTTAGAATCTGTTGATGGTAAAAGCGAATAAGATATCAACACCTTAAAAATAAACACTGTTTCGCTATCTACAAGTGCTCTTAGGCTATTTATAACAAAATAATTAGGTATTTAGTTCTGTCAGGCTTCCCTCTTTATCTCCCTCTCCCCTTTCATGTCTCTTCTCTCATTGGTTCTTCAATTTCTTTTTATTCTATGCTTCATAATCTCTGTCTTCCTGCTGCTGGTTTCTCTAACTTCATTAGCAACCAAAACTTCAAATTTCCAATTTCGAGACCATGAACCGTAAGTCCACTAAACTTATATCATTATTAAGCCAACCTTTGAAGAAATGCTTCTAAAAAGATAAAAATTACTTAGGACAACAGAAGAAAGATGGATTAATAGATGAAATAGTAATGTCGTACTCATTAAATAGACTCAGGAGTTGAAGTTCAATATTGGATATGTGTTCAAGATAGATGCTTGCAGTTTTTTCTTAAGTTTTTCATTAAATTTGGAGGCAGATAACCAATCAAATATGTGATGAAATGAGTAACAACGAATAAAAAACCAGACCAGAGTCAAACGAGTCACCAGTTCAACCGGTTGAACCAGATTGTTCAATTAAAAAATATATTAAATATTAAATATTAAATATATGATTTTGACATTAAATAAGTAATAAATCTGGTAATTAGTTAATTAAAATATGTATTTGGTTTACAGCATTGTCTTTAATATATGACTGAATTTATAGGTTCAAATCTCATCACCTGCAAAAAAAAATTGATAAAAAGTATTAAACAAAAATAATGGCTTTTTACCAGTTTAAACCGGGTTTCTACCAATTCATAAAAGTCCATTTTTATATGTATCGGACTGGCCACCATTTCCCAGTTGAACTGATCCAACCAGCCAGTCCAGTCCCATTTCTTTCACTGGTGAGTATTTAAGGAGAAATGAAGAGTCACAGAAACATAGGTCATGTAACATAAGGAATAATATCCATGACTATTTCAGCTCATATGAGAATAAAACATACAGAAAGTTAAGGGATTGAAGAAAGGGAAATTGAAAGGACAGATCACAGAACCTCGTCGCTATTTGTTACTACATCCACACTTAAAAATTTTTACAAATGACATCACCCATTTCAACGAAAACTTAGGCAACCTATGGTCGCACAATGTCATTATTACCAGTTTAATCCATTTTAATGACAAAGAGTAATGACTAGCTGAGAAAAATTGAAATAACTACAAAAGTAAGGGCTTGCTATGCAGATTCCTTCACATTTACATGCACAACAAGAACATACAAGCACAAGGCAATAGCAAAGAGTAATATCATTCGATAATTTATTCAATGTACATTAATTCCTTATGGAGAGTAAGTTGCTTTTTTTTTTCCTATGTCTCAACGATTGCAGTGCAATAACAGGTTCTTAAAAGGTTCTTATGGAGAGCAAGTTGCTTTTTTTTTTTTCCCCCTGTTAGTAATAGCTATGGAGGATTTCTTAAGAGAAATGAACTTCTATCAAGCCAAGCGAAGCATCCCAAGAGCATATTGTTCATACGTGAAAACTTGACAGATAATCATTCTGCTAATATTTAACAAACTAACTATATATTCTCATCCATAACATCAATGACATATAAAATCATGGCAAAGCAAAAGATTTGAGTTCTCAAGTACATGAATGAAGCTTTGTCCACAAAATAAAATTTAAATCAATCAAGCAGCTCAATGAAAAGGGTAGACAAGTTTTATTGAGGAAACACTACCATTCCGGTGGAGCTCAACATTGACAGGGTAAACTTCTGGTCAAAGTTGTAATCTTTTGTCAGGAGGTCTGCGTAAACACATTAATAAATGATTAGAATCTATAAAAGGTAAAAGCAAATAACAGCAGGTTTTGAATTCCTTGTCTTATCACATGTAAGACAAACGAACAACTACAGGAAGAATTGATAGTCACCAAAAGTTACAAACAGCAGAAAAGTCCTGACAGTCTCGAACTAAGAAAGGCATTTCATTACATCACTAAGAAAGAAAGTAAAATTGATCTGTTAGATAAATTTTTCTTATTGAGCATATAGTTCAACTATTAATCCTGAGTGTACTAGTAAATTAGTAATCAATTGTTTTGGTAATCTATCACATATATATATATATAAGCATTTTCCCTTGGTTTATTAAGAGTCTGAAAAATCGAACTGCATTAATCTCCCCAGTTCCTCTACCCCAACCATCTCCAAGCCTGTGAAAAGATGATTCCCACCTTCATTACAAAAAAATTCAGTTTGAGTTGCCCAAAAGCATTAATTTCTAGTAAGATTATCACAAGTTCAAGCATATTAGACAATATCTAAAGACACAATACCGGGCAAGAAGAAAAATAAAGAAGACACATGCAACAGATACCTTTGGCTTTTTTGCCCATATCTACGAATGGAGCTGGTCCAGCCATCTTGATAGAAGGGCAATCAACCACACCCTGAAAATACCATAAAGATAACATCATCAGTTCATGACCGGAAACCTTCTATGTAAGAGGAAACAAAAAATGGGTTGAATAAATCATAGAGCAAATGTATATGGAAAGATAATAATAAATTTTCTAGTTCGAAATTCATTTCACACGTTGTGTTAAGAGAAATTAAACATTTTTTATATCCATAAGAGTCAAACTTTTACCATTCAATTCTTCAAAAGTATATTTTGCTTTCGTATCCAAATGTATTTTTAGCTCTTTACCAACAGAAAAAGCAAGTGCCAAATGCAGCATGCAAATAGAGGATTTAAAATATTTGATCCTTCAAAAGAGAGAACTATAAGGGAGGGAAATAAAGCCTCCATTTGTTGTTAAGTTGCTACTTACATTTTTGCGTTCAAAAGGTTTCTAAAAAGCAAAATCATAGTAATTCATTACCAATGAACAAATGACTAAAACACAAAACCCAATTTTACTATAACTATTCTCAATAAATGTGAATTCCAGCATTTTCTTCCGCAAAAATATATATAGCACATTTTTTAATTTTCTTTTGTACCCAATCACACCTTTTGCATTTTTATCTCTACACCAAAAGAAAAAAGAAAGGCTAAAAGTATGTCAATCAAATGCCCGCTCCTGATCCACTACTTAGCATTCAACAAAATTATTAAAAGAAGAAACCGCTTTCCAAGCATATTCAGGGCTAAATGCTGGAAAAATAAATAAATAAAGAAATAAAGAAAGAAATCAAAAAATCGAATGTTCCAAAAAATGAAGAGAGACGGCTGCGATAAAACGTATATGAATCATATTAGCCAAATCAACACAAAAATTACATTGTAATTAGATAAGATTTCAATTAACACTCTCACTTAGATTTATTTCAATACTTCAGTAACATAATCACTAACTAACTTTCTAAAAATCAGAAAGGAAGAAAGAGCTTACAAGAAAGATTGAGCGACGAGACAAGAAAAGATGATCGGCGACGAATCACTAAACCACACCGCTTCGCTTCAGGGAAAAGCTTTGTTTTTTCTTTAGAAATTAAAACCAATTTTATGTGTTGAAAATTTTTTGAAGGCCGAAGGTCAAAATGTGGAGACTCTCTCACGAGACGGCGAGGTTTTAGGTCAGTTCTTAATAAGCGTGATGCATATTTGATTTGATTGGATATTTAGGTTCCATCGGCTTTGTAAGGTTATCGTGTTATTGGCCTGTGACATATGCTTTGTCACTGCACTGTGAGACTAAAAGTGAAGATGTTAGAGATATATGTCGGAAACGACGAGATTTAGGCTTCATTTGGAGGCGCGATGTGGTTCAAGTTAAATTTGTGGAAACAAATTTTCATTGATGAGTAGAATTGTGCATTATTTAGTTTTACTTAGATTACTCGAATGAATCAAGTTAATTCGTTTAATCGATCGATCATTAATTTCTTTTGTCAATTGTGGAAGAGCTTTAAAAAAAATTGATTATTGATTAATTTGATTCGATTAGATAAAATTAATCGATTTAACTATATTAACAGTTTTAATAAGTATGCACAAATACGAAAAATAGAAATATCAATACATATGTTATTGCACGTATATACATGATACATAAATATATTGCATTATTGATATTCGTGATAAATAAAAAATTATTCTCATATTGCCTACTTAAAAAAAAAAAAATTTCCTTGCATATGTAAGCCAAGCTGGGCCTGGCCTAAACTTGGGCTTCGGCTTCGGCTTAAAAATCAAACGAGCCTTATTTTTGGAGCCCAATCCGTCAATATTTTAAGCTTGACTCAACGAATTTTAATTCAATCTGAATAAAATATTTTTATATAATAAAACAGTTTTAAATTTTGAAAATGTTATCCAATTTTAAATTTTAAAAAACATTACCTTGTTTTTAAATTTTAAAATTGAAGAACAATTACAATTGTTGCGCAATTCACTTTGGGGAAAAAAAAAATCAAAACTGTCATGGCTTTTTAATCTACGGAAAAAAATAGATTTTTATCTCTTCCGTGTTGGATCTACGGTCATTGCTATTGTCGTATAGAGATTAACATAGTTGTTTGGTTCGTTGTATTACCGTCTATAAATACTGTCGATTGCTAACATAATTTTAAAAAATTTGAGAGACAAATTATGGATGCTGTCAAGCATTAAAAAAATAAATAAATATCATTTTAAGGTCAAAAATTTCAAATTTTAACTCATTTAATTATTTAAATTTTATAAAACTAAAATTTTTCTATATTTATTGCCTACTTTAATATTTTATTTATTTATTTCAAATACGTACCGTTTAATTTTTTGCTTGTGCACACAGTATATAGCGCACAAAAATCTTAAGTCAATATCAGGTATTTTTTTTTAAATACTGCTTTTAATCTGTTCACCCCGTGTTCAATGTTTACTCGATATGTCAGTTTTCTGTTTGATATTTTTTTTAGTTGTTTGTATATATAGTATTAATCTATTTGATCATTTTTAATAGTCTTGGAAATCTGATTGTCTATATATTGCATGTTTCGAATTCGGATTTATCCTGTCTCTTCTAAATTTGAGTCAATATATATTTTTCACATTTTACGTTGATTCTCATTTGCCTCTTCTAGTTAATTGTTTTATAATTTTTCATATTTATAATATTGATTTGGACATACTCGGTGTGCTTGATACTTTGTTATTATTAATAATTTCTTGTTGCTTTTAATGTGTTCATACTGCCGGCTTTAATTTTTTATCCTATAATCATTGCTGTGATAGCTTATATATAGGTAATCATTACGTTTTTAATTTTTCTTCTTTGATTGTGTATATATTTGTAATTTGTTCGTAGTTTTATATCTTTTGGCTACACTGATTTAAATTTTTTTTTTCTTTTGATTTTCTAATGAATGGATATCATTTGCCTGTTTTGATTTGGTGATTTTTTTTTAATTTGTGCTCGAGATTATTTTTTTAATATATATGTCGTTGTGAGATTCAACTTGCTTAAAATAAATTTAAATAATAAATTAAAGTCGATTATATTATTTTAAAACAACAAATGGTAGAACCAACCATCGTTAACGTGAATCTGACTATAGCTTAATTGCTTCTACATGCCTTGTATGGTGATAGG
>JAQSVH010000013.1:5168028-5230434 GCA_029448705.1 Adansonia digitata
TTTATTAAAGCAGTGACTTTAAGCTCAACTCCTTCTTTCTTTTTACTATTGTTTAGCAGGAAAAGGGTGAAAGGGATAGGCTTTCTGGTAATACAATTGCTGATGGGGTGTTTTGAGGATGAAAGTGTGTGAAAGGTTGAGTTTTTGAAGGTGTTTTGGTGAAGGTTTTAGGGAACCACAGGAATGGAGGTTGGTTGAGGGTAAAAGGCAATGGAATAGTGTTTTGGTGAGTCTTTGAAGCAAAAGTGGCTAGAGGATTTATGGGATGGATAAGAAGTTTTTTAGGATTGCTGGAGAGCTTTTTTGATAGCAGATAACTGGTTCAGTTCTCTCTTTTCTATTTAGCCTCTTCTTTTAGAAGATAAAGCAAAAGGCATATTTTTTGCACCAAGGGCATCTCCAGCTGCCATGCTTAGATGATTCTTTTTTTATTGGTTCTACCATGATTAGCAAGGAGGCAAAAAGGCTGTGAAAGCCTGCAACTGGAGATATGCCTGCCACACCCTCTTACACTCATATATTTTATGAAAGTGGCCTTTGTCATTAATTGTTTGTGCTCCAAAAATTTGTTTAAATCCATTAATGAACCCATAGTTGAGGTTTGCAATGTTTTATGATAGTTCCTTGGTGCAAAAACATGTTTAAATTGGGTTTTCAAAGGCTGAAAAAAAGGCTTGAACTAGGCACAAATGCCTTGGTGCTTTGATTCAAAACAAGTTATGTTGATACACAAGATATAGTTTACTCTTAAGTATCGATAAAATGAGTTGTGTGTCGATACCAAGAGCAAAAAATGTTTCTAGTCTCAAGACTTAGAGACTAGTATCAATACTCCCTGGATTTGTATCGATACTCATGCTTGTGTATCGATATATTTTGCCAAAAATCACAATTTAGCTACTGCTAAGGTTTGTTGGATACAAACATGCCAGGTATCGATATCACACCTTAGGTATCAATACCAAACCCTATTGTATCAATACTACATGCGAAATCATGTTTTTCGCACTATAAAGGCCTTGTATCAATACTTGTGCCCCAATATAACTTGTACGTACTTGTGGCTTTTCGATTTACCTCAACTTGGTCACAAACAATGGGAAATTGATTTGTGTATGCATTTGATTAACCTTGATGACACCATGAAAAGTGGCCTTTGATGCCTCATTTTTACATTTTCTTTAATATGGCCTATAGGCATTTTAGACCTTCCAAAAAAAATTTTGTTTGGCGCCATGTCACCTAATAGTGCCTGGCGACACGTAACCTGGCAATTGTCCCGTAGCTTTTATTTCTATTTTTTGATTTTATCATTTTTTACCTAGCTTCTAGGATGCCAAAAATTGGTTCGGATAAAATGAGGTGTCTACACCTGGCCTAATAAATCTGTAGCAACATCACTTTTACCAGTGAAGGCTAACTTAGTCATCTTACCAAGGAGACCATATTCATATATTCCATATAATTCATAACCAAATGGTTCTAACTAAACTTGTTTATATAACTTGGCTATTTGAATCTTATTGATATGACCAAGTCTTCAATGCCACATACAGGTTTTGCTTGGATCATTACTCTTTATTTTCTTCATTTTGATTATAGGCACATCTGAATCTAATACATAGAGCTTATCCTATAATGCCATTTAGGAAGATTGAACAACTATTGCCTTTCATCCTAAACTCGAAATCATTATTCACAATGAGGTATGAAAACTGAAATGATGTTTCTTGACAATCTAAGGAACACAAAGACATTTAGTTCTATGGTTAAACTTGTAAGTAATGATAAGATACACAGTATGATGGCAATGGCTTTATCTTTTGATTCATCACCTATTCTTAGAATAACCTCATTAGAGCCCAATTTTTCACCATTTTTTAATAGGCTTATGTTATTAAATAAGTGAAATCCACATCTTGAATCTATTAACCAAGAAGTAGTATTAATAGTAGAATAGTCCAACTCAATCATGTTATATGGAAGTTAGCAACCTTCCTTTTATTGAGAATGTTTCTTAATCTCACAAACCAGTCTAAATAATTTAGGGTTATGGCATTAAGTATGGCTTGCATTGCAGTATCAACAACCTAGTATAAAACGAGTATTTACTAGTTATTCAAGTATTAAACCAATAATGACAAGGTATTAAATCTTTATTGGTCCTCCCACTAAGTTTTTGAGATAATAGCCCTTATTATTATTTGGAAATCTCTTTAAAGTATTTCTACTGGGTTAGGATCTCTTTTAAAATGTTGCAACCTTGAATGACTCAACAAATCACAACAAGCCTAATTAGATAGGTAATAGAGCTTACCAATTACATCTCCAAGCAACTCTAGATCAGTTATATGGTAGCCCTTTGCCTAAATGCATCACATGCATTTCACCTAACCATCGCCTTTAACATCATATGGTTAAGTGTGACCCATGTAACATTAGTACCCATTACTCATAACTCACACCATTCAGGTGGAAGGGACCTTTAGCGATTCAACAAATCACCCTTGGTTGAAACTTAGGTATCTTGTTATGAATAATAGAAGGCATCCTTATCATGTGAAGTATGTAACTCAATATTGTACGAGGGATTTCATTTATTCATTTAATCTTTTAATTAAGGTCTTAGTATATTTACATGCATAGCATTTCTAATATTAATCTACTATCACGCATGCTACTTGGATGATTATGGACTATAATTTACTACAATTTCCTTGAGCCATCAAAAGAAAATGCTTTGTCAATTCCTAGGTGATTATAGATAAAGTTTTCAAAAGCTTCTTTCAATCTCCCAAGCTTTATGGTGGCTTCACTTGGATCTCCATCTTCAAGTTACAAAATCCTTCCTAACTAACCTTAATTTTATATTTATGCAATCTAATTACATTTTTAATAAAGAAACCCCGAGTTACATTTGAGGAGATTTAGGTGAGAAAAGAGGTTTAGAACCCCAGAGAAAAATAGCGATAAAGCAAGGTTCGCAAACCTAATTTAGAAATTTCAACATCCATAAACAATTAACTATACATCCACAATTATATTGGACCTAGTCTATAATGATCCCATACATCCATAAAAATTATGGATATACATAATCAAGTGTTTTAAATTCAAGTTACTGATTTTTTATACTAAATAATTGATCCATATTTAATTTAATTTTCTCACATGATTAATATTTAATTTAAATCATATTAGAATAAATCTTATTCAAAATAGGCTTAATCATTTAAAATAAACATATTTTTCAATTAATCAAATTTATTAACTTTTAATTCCATGCTTATTTTATTATCCAAATTGTATCTTAAACAATTTAAGAAAAATAATACAATTGGATAAGTATGTGCTTAATGATATGTAAGAATTTTAATTGGATTCAACCTCTTAGGGAGGTGTATTCCAACAACCATGCTAACTTTTATTTTAAATTTAATTTTAATTTAATCTAACCATATCAGATTTTAAATCTCAAGAAAATGAAAATTTGATGAGTCCTATTCTAGGTAAGACTATGTTGGTGTAATCTTGGAGGAGTTCTAGTCCAACTAGGACTCTATCCTAAGCATTGCTATCTTAGCTATCTTAATCAAAGTCAAGCGGTATTGTTTTCCTCTAACTAAACTTGTGTAAATATATAAAATTTATGGCAACTCTTTGCTACCATTGATGCTGCACCAAGATCCAAGAAAAAAGACAAGATGCCACAAACTTTGAGCCAACCTATTTAAATGTTTTCAACTTTGATTTTAACCAAATTTTCTAGTAGGTATTATGAACTTTTCAAGATACTTTCAAGGTGGGAAAACAAGGGAAAAAATTGCAACAATGGTTGCCTAAGCAATTAGCCCCATCAAAACACCAAAATAGAGCCAACCTAGCACTAGTCAACACCAAATTGTCAACTGATGACTCTAATATCAATTTAATTAACAAAAATCATATCTTAATTAATTAAATTGAATAATAAACATGAATTAGCTTTCTTAAATTTAAAAAATGAAAATGAATGAATTTTATTTAATTTTTGAATTCGAAAACAGATGAAGATAGTAGCAAAACAACAAAATCTTTAATCATCAACAACTAAAACACAAGATTAATCAAATCACCACAAAGAGGCTTTGACACCACTTGTAGGATGTCTCAGGGCAACAAGTAATCAAATTACAAAATTTTATAAAATAATTCATAAACATGGAAATAAAAATAAATAAAAGAAACTAATCCAAGATTCTCTAAACAGGATCGTCTTGCATAATCTTGATTAATCTTTTAGATCAAGAACCCTAAAAAGGTATTCAGGATTCACCTTAATCTTGAGAAGTCTTTCAGCAATTCCATGACCTAATTACAAAAAACACTAAGCCCTATTGTTATAAGCCAAAGCTATCTAAGCATCCAGCCTCTAATGGTTATCTACATAGGTGACTTGAAAAACCTCTAATAAGGATAAGAGTTTATAGCCGAGAGCTATACGAGTAGCTTAAATCTTAATAAATCTTCTTTTGCACAAAAAGATTTGATTCTACAATCAAAGAAACAAAAGAAAATAATTTTTTCTCTTTTTGGAAACTAAGATTAAACAATCCCTTAGAGTTTTAGAGAAAAATCACAAAGTAGGTTTGAAAAGTCTTCTTAGCCTATTTTTAAAGCCTCTAATTAGCTATGAGAGAAAAATCATAAACTAGGTTTGAAGAGTCTTCTTGGCCTATTTTTAAAGCCTCTAATTAGCTATGAGGGGCAAAAATATAGGTTTATATAGCCCAGGGTTTAAAATTTTAATTTTTATGAAATTACAATTTTGCCCTAGCCGATACGAACTCATTCAAATTAGGCTTAAGTAAACATTACTTGTAATTAGACATATAAACCCAATCTCAATTTAATTTCTACTAACCACCCTTATGTGTATGACCTATTAGGCCTTATCGTATTGGCAATAAATATAAAATCCAAATGAAGAATATTTTATATTTAGAGACCAAGATTGGTATCTAGCAATGCATCATGGGCACCTAACATGCAAAGAGTGTCAATGTTTAGTAGCTCAACATAATAAATATCCTTTCATCATATATCCCAAAATTAGCAAGAGCATGGTTTAGTGTCAACTCTTATCTCATTCTAAATTAATATACAACCCCTACATGTTAACTCTATAATCAATATTGCCTTGGCCATGGACTTTGAGTTAACATAGGCCAAGTACATGTGAGATATGTCTCTTCATATCACTCAAGGTGATGGATCCTTTCTTGACTACTCATTCACCTACCATTTGATTCATGCTATACCCAAAACCACCATACCATAAAAATCCACCTATTGTGGACCCGTTCATGATGGAATAAAAGCATGACACTCCTTATACGAGAAGACTTGGTGTCACAAGTTTAAGGATCACTTATACAACTGACACATAAGAGTATTTCTATAGAAATTTGAGTGAAATACCAAATGAAAGTCCCATAATGGGTCATGTTTAGTTGCTGCCATAGCAAGCACCTATATGATGTCCTCAAGTATCTCTAGACATCAACTTATGAGATTAGTTGCATGCATCCTATGCATGAAAGCTTACGTATGCCAACCTTTGTGCATTGTCAATGCTGCCTTGACAATACAATGATAAAAAAATGTAGAAACACAGCTTTGATGCTTAGGGATCTCATAATTGCAATTTTTTACTATTCTCTTGCAAGGCTAATATGTTTCATTAGCTTTATCTATAGATGATATTTATAACAATTATACAATTACACCTTATGGATAAAGAATAACCTTTAAAATATTAATTAGATATAATGTTTGATTACATGAAATCATTAAATGATGATGCCTTATAAGCCATAACATTAGGCTTGTAAGGCTTGCACTAGCACAACTACCTTCTTCCTATTGAGAATACTTCTCAATTATGGTTCACAATATATTTATTATAATTACCATTATTAAAAATCTAGTATGAAATCAGTATTAATTAGTTTTCACTTATTAAACTAATTTCGATAAGGAATTAAATCTTTATTGGCCTTTCCACTAATTTTTCTTAGTACTAGCCTTCGCCATTACACAAAAATCTCTTCAAGGTATTTTTAGAGGGTTAGGACCCTTTTCAACAAGTTATGACCTTGGTTAGCTAACAAATTACATCAAGCCTAATTAAATGGCAACATAGCTTGCTAGTTGCATTTCTATGCAATTTCTAAATTAGTTAGTTGACAACTTTTTGCCTAAATGTATCATATACATTTTGCCTAACCTTTGGCTTTAATGTTATGGGGTTAACTATTATGCATGTAGACAACATGGCATTAGTTGAGTAAGACCCATTATTCATAACTCAAGCAATTTGAAAGGCTAAGACCTTGAGTCAGCTCAATGAATGTCAACAGTTGAAACTCAGTTATCTTGTTATGTATGATGCAAGATGTTTGTACCATGCTAGCATGTGACTCAATATTAAGTGGGGATTTCATTTGCTTATTTTACTTATGGTTTTATCTTTATTTAGCAAGCAAAATTATAAAATAAATCTACTATCATGCTTTCCACTTGGATGATTATAGACTTTACTAATGTAATCTCCTCAAGCTGCCAAAAGAGATTACTTGATCAATTCCTATGTGATTACATATAAGGTGTTAATAAGTCTTTTTGCAACCCCTTAGGTTTCATGGCACCTTCGCTTGGATCTCTAACTTTGCGTTACGTAATTTTTCCTAATAAATCCTAATTTTACACTTCTTTGTAATCTAGTTACATTAATAATAAAGAAAGCCAGGCTACATTTAAGGGGAATTAGATGGGAAAAGAAATTTTACAATTCTTAGAAAATAGAGATAAGGCAGGGTACACAAACCTTATTTAATAAAATATTAAATATCTATTAACAATTAACCATACATAGGTCTAAGTCCACAATCATACCATATATCCACAACAATTATGAACATATTTAAAATAAATGTTTTTGTCAAAAATTATCCTTTTGGTCTAATCTTTCAATTTTGTCTAAATTTAATCAAGACACAATTTTCTTACAAGGTTAATTTTATTTAGACAAAACATCTTAATTTTATTAGGGCAAACTTTATCTAATAAGGATTAACCAATTAAATTAAAACATTATCCAATGTTGTCTTAAGCATTTAAGGCACTATATAGATTACATAATCTTGGTTTGATGATATAATAGGAGTTTTAATTGAAGAATTATTCTAGTGAAATAGTCCTTCCTTTTCGTGCCATTATAGCTAACTTTTAGCTAAATTAATTTTTTTATTTTTATTTTAATTTTAGTTTTATCTTATTTTGGTTGATCATATTAAGCCTCAAAGATAAAATCCTAATAGGAATCAAATTTCTAAAACCTGGGAAGTTGGCAAAAAATAAGACTCGTAGTCTTTTTCGGGTTACCACAGATATGGTTTTTTCAGGCATCATAATGCTGTCCAACCACCAGTGTTTCACTCCCACTAAATCTCTAATTTCATGTTGGAAATTTGAAGCATCTAATGCTACCATTAACACTAAATAAGGTCATAAAAGTTTGGTTAGATTGCATCGTTAGAAGATGTGCACATTAGGCACCCCGAATGGCTTGGATTTGAAGTCCTTTTCAACCAAACTTGTTCTTCAATTTTTTAGCAAGAAAATGAACTTTTTAAGGCTGCAATTTCAAGAAAAGTCATAGCCAACTAGCAATAATAATATAGATTTTTTATACCACTATTTAGACACAAAACTGTAAGGATTTTTGCATAAATAGCACTAGTAAAAAGCCAATTAGTTCTAATCAACATATAATCATGAAAAAATATTTTTAAAAATTAAATATGATTAAAAAATATAAGTAATATGTTGTTATTGTGTGAAAATTTAAGAAAGAAATCACACTAACTCATAAATCATAAAGAAAGCAGGAAAAAAATCTTGCTTACCATTGGTAACAATAAGACCATGATCAATCAAGCTAATAAAGAGGCTTTAATAGCACTTGAAGCATCTAATCCTAGGAATCTAATGCACATTATTCGGATTTGGTAAATGTATTCAATAAAAAATTGTTATCAAGATCAAAATTAGAGTAAAGTAGTGGAACAAACCAAAACAGCATTAACAGATCTGAGTTAGAAGCACTTGAATAATCTAAAATTAATAAGAAAAATAGAAATATGATTTTTCATACCTTAACCCTTGAAGTCTATTTTTTTTATTTAATATAAACTCTATTTTGATCTTATACAATGAATACAGTTGTTGCAAACCAAAGCTATCCAAATGTCTGGCCTCTAATGGTGATCCACATAAGTGACTCAGAATTCCTTTATAAGGGGTATACTTCTCTATGCTAGGAATTATGTTAGTTGATTAAGCTTTGAATATCTTCCGAAAGCAATCTATCTTTGAACCAAAATCATGAACATCGGAGGAAAACACTTTTCAACAAAATTTTAAAAGAAAGAGGTACAAAACCCAAGGTTGCGACAAATCCTCTTAGGGAATATGAATTAATGCTTTTTGGGTTTTTTTATTGCTAGGGACGATATAAACTAGGTTTAAATACCCAAGGTTGGAGTGTTATCAGCATTTGCTTAGTTGTACTTTAGCTTTTAGTTTTTGAACAATTCAAAAAATCCCTAACTTTTACACTTTTGCAACTTAATCCTTGTCTTATTTTAATTTCAAAAAATCACCCTTATATGTTAACCCATTAGGCTTCCATCATAACAACAATAAATATAAATTTACTCAGTTAAAAATAATTTATATTTATAAACCAAGATTGCTATCTAGCATTGTGCGATGGCCACCCGATATGTAAGAAGAGTCAAATTAGTTTTAACAAGCCTTTTAGTGTCTCAATGCAATTCTATCCTTTCATCATATATCCTAAAATAGGCAAGAGTTCGGCACTGTGTCTACACTAAACCTTTTCCATATTAGCATACAATCTTTCTGTGTTAACTCTATAATCAATATTGCCTTAGCCAAGGTTTTTGGGTTAACACAGGCTAGGAATAACTGGATATGTCCCTTTATATCACTTGAGGTGATGAATCCTCCTTGGACTACTCATTCACCTTCAGTATTGTAGACTCTTATTTTTTTCACACCTTTAATTAACTATTTTTAATTTTAGGATTAGATGGAATTTTCTAGATTCAGATCTTCTCGTATGAATTAAAGATGATAGAAAGGTCCAATTAAGAATTTTTTTGGTTTCCATAAGCTTAGTTTAACATAATAAGACATCTAAGCTTAATTGTTCGATTTATAGGGTCGATACTAGATTTGAAAAATTAAGACCCAAGCCTTAAAAATCCAAAAATGTCAAAAGCTGAATAGTATATGTCTCTCAAGGTGATTAGAGTGTTTGTTGATAACGTTTGAATGAAAAAGACACTTGTTTTAGAAGTTCAAATAAACAATCAACAGAGTGGTAAAAGTCAACTATAAGTAAAGTTAACTATAAAAGTCAACATTTAGCCTAAAATTAGATTTTAAAATTGGAAGAGTTCTACAACTCAAATTTCTAAATTGATTACACTGAAATGAAATTGACTATGGACTTTAGGTTAAGAAGGTGTAATCAGGACTGAGTATGACTTTAGAAGTTTTAACCCAATCAAGATAGAAATGAAATTTCACGAGGGCTTAATCTAGGCGATCTGGATAGAAAATTCAAAATTTTTGGATAAAATCATTAAGCTATTTTTACTATAGGATGGAATATTTAATCATATTTTTTGCATAAATACATTATGATCAATTAAATGAAATAATCATTTGTACAAAACTAATATAGAATTAAGCCTTGGCCAAATTCACCATGTGATAAATATGTGAATTTTGATGATCCATTCATTAAGGATATTAATGTTGTTTCCCCTTAAATTTGTTAGGAGGGGATAGTGATTAAACTAATATCACTTTAAGGTGATTTAATGTTAAATGACCAATTTTAAGGCCAATAAATAGTGTTAAATATCCACACTTTCACAACTTTTAAACACAAAATTTTAGAAAATCTAGAATATTCATTACTCTCTCGAGCTCTCATCATATTTAAGAGAAGATAAAGCTTGAAATGGGTATAATCTCTAACTTTTCTCTTTAATTTCAAGTTAATTAGCATGTCTAGTGATTGATTTATACTTACCAATGCTTGTATGAGTTTCGGCCATAGGGATTTCATGTTCTACTTGATTTTTCTTTAATGATTCATGATGATCTTGGGCTTTCATCCCAATTTAAGCTACGATTCATTTGATTTCTTTTGTTTGAAGCATGATCCGATGATTAATTGTTAAAATCTACCTTAAATCATGATTAATAAGTTTTATCAACTGTTTGAATAAGATGACCTCACTAGATCTAGGTTTTGGATAACATGCTTTCTTGAGGATTTTAATGATTTGGTCTTAGATGAGCTAGGGTCTAATGATATTAAGCTGCAATTAGAAAGTTAGATGATGAAATCATGATTCTCTAACTTAATATGGTGTTTGAACATGATAAAATTGAAAGAGCTTGGTTCAGGTAGCTTAGGTTAGTTTAATCTTGAGGTTAATTAATTTAATCTTGCTAATTTGAGCTAGTTTAAGTTGATTTGAATAAACATCTAATTGATTAGAACATGAATTTTGTGTTCAAACAACAAATCATAGTTCTTGAATTATATAGAGCATTTAAGCGAGCTTAAATCCTTTAGCTAGGTTTAGCCATAGCGGTATTAAAGTGTACTTAAGTGAGCCTTGCATAATTGATGCTTAAATGAAGAAATCTATATGAATTAAGTTGAGCTGAATTTAGGTAAACTGAAATTTATGCTTAATCAAATAAATTAATAAGCTTTAGTGGTTGAAAGCATATTTTAATTGTTGGTCATGTTGATTTAATTGAATTCAAGCTTGCTTTCTTATGTTTGATGGTTAAATGATGAGAATTTAATAAGAATTGATGACTAGATGAGCATGATTAGCTTTAGGAGGTTCTACTGAGGCTAATTTATCTTTAGAATATTTTTTATGGATGATTAGTTGCTAGAACTATAGGTTAGTATTCTATATGTTTGATAAAATCATATTAGAGAGTTTAGGATAAGTAAAAGCATTGTTTTCTCGAAAGATCCCTCAAGGGCCAATCTTGGTCCACTTAATCAATAGGTGAGTCAAGGTTTGGTTGTGTTTAATAAGCCTTTTAATGAGTAACTTGGGTATATTAAATAAAATAGCTTGATTTAAATTTGATTAGGGGCAAATAAAAATATTTTCTAAGTGCAAATCATGTTTTATTATGTCTAAACTTGGCGATCTTAATATGAGTCACTAGATGATGTTTAGGTGAGTCAAAATGTGTTGTTTTGGTGTAACTTTAGTTGCTTGTTCTATCACACAAGTGAGTGGAATTAATGTGCCTCTCACTTATTAAAAATAAATAGTAATGAATATAAACAATAAAAGTAGAGACATTCCCAAGACTCCATATCGCCAATGTTGGAAAACATAGTTTTAGGTCTTGGCACTTAGCAGTCTTTGTTATTGCCTCATATAGAATAATCATAGAGTTTATTTGGTCTCATTGCTAGATGTTTAAATGTCTGAAAATGTGCTATAAAAATTTGATAAAAGGTTTCATGATCACAAGTTGAGTTAGAGCTATTGTTGTAGTCTAGCATGGTTATCTCATAGAAAAAAATATTTTGAATAAGGTATAGACCTTATGAATTTCTTTTTGTATTATATTTGTAATCCACATTGATTGGGTTATGTAATATGGCATTGAAACATTTATTTTCGTAAACAAATGAATATAGAGAAATCATGGAACACGAGCTATTCTTATTGCTCTATTTCCGTGCGTGATCAGTAATATGAACTATTTTTATGAGGCTAATCCAAAAAAAATTTAGAGAGCCTAAAAGTTCAAATGTATCATCTATTTTGAGTCTCCACATGTTTTATGCCCCCCATTTTGAGGCACTTGGATGACTTAGAATTGATTCCATAAGTCATTTTTAGTGTGCGAACAAGTCTAAGAGTTCCCTATAGGAAGTCCTTAATGTCTCACATTAAAGCTTCCAAGTTAAATTAAATAAAGTTGATTTTTAACATTGTTTTCACAGTTATGATTTCTTCAATTTGGTCAAAATATGTTATTTTTGTGATTTCTTTTAAATGGAGTCAAGTATGATAAAAGTATCGAAAATGGAGGCAATTAAAGAATATTTTTGGAGTCAAATGCCTTCATGGAAATTTTTCTTTTTAATTATTTTCACTTTGAATTAGTTGTAAATCGAGCTCATCTCGATAAGTGTCTCAGGATACTTTTTTTGGTGATATTTGTTTGATATGGCATAAATAAAAGGGGATTATGATTGAATACATATGATTGAAGTTGAAAAAAATAAATTCAAATGTGTTATTAGTTGGTACCAAGTTTTGGGCATCATGAAAGGGACCAAGTCTTTACTTGTGGTGTAACAGACTTTTGAGCCCAACCTATAGATTTTTGGTATATGCAGACCGTAGAATCATCTTTAAAGTTTCATAAGTCTTTAATGAATTGTTTAATAGTTGACTGATTACACCTAGCCAAAAGGATCGGTGGGATCGGTGGTGACTACTTAACGCAGCCACTTTTATAATTTGGTATGAGAGGTTTAGACAAATGATTCCTTCTATCGATTGGGGCTCCATGATAATTTAAAGTGTTGTTTGCTCTAATATATTAAGGTTCATACTTGATATATTACAATACTCTATTAGAGAATTAAAGAGTCAAGCCTCAGACTAGTAACACATTATCTAAGTTTTCATTTTTCCTGGTTTTAGTTGGTTTTCAGATATAATCCCTTCAACATTTATCATTATGGCTATATGATTAATTGATTGATCATTATGATATTGCTATATATGTAGTAACCATTTGTAGTCTTAAATAAAAATTTAATGTTGCGCTTGCTTATAGTAATAAGCAAAATGATTGATATATCTATCTAGGATGATAAAGTAAGATCTAGCTTTGGAGTTTTTCTCGGCACACACTATACTAGCATATGTATTAGAGTCTTTGTCAAGTATCTTATGGAGGGAGATATATGACCTATTTTAGGATATATAAGGTTATTAATCGACATGATTAATAATCCATTTGGTCAGCTTAAGCCCTCAGGGTTCATTGCTCTTGCTTTCATGATTTGTTCATATAAACATGAGCAGTGCACTCACTCAGATCAAATTCATTCTGCTAAGCCTACAATGAATCGAGGATCAGGGTGCCTCGACTATCCTTGCTAGGCAAAGGGAATCATTTAGGGATTGCATGTGATAGAAGTCATCTTAGACATGCATATAATAAGTAGTAAAAGCCAAATTTAGTTAATCATACTCGAAAGTCTAAAAGAACCCAAAGTTTAGGTACAATTGGGAAATGCTTCTAACCTTCTCTTACTTTATTTTTCTTAAGTCTGGATCCCAAGTGGTGTTGAATGAACTTCATCACTTAGGATATTTATCATCCCATCGTTATGAGTTTATAATTGTATTGATTATAACTCACCATTTGGCTATCGGCTTAGTGGCTAAAATATGTTCAAAAAGTAAAATCGAGTTAAGATGAATAAACAAATCAAAGTTTTGCATCATGAATGTTATAGTGTTAAGAACCTTAAACGTACCATTATGCTATTAGATTGCTGGCTAATGTGACACTGAAGCATCATGATAGCTCAATTTCTAGAAAAGTATTTTAAAAGGAATTGGTGCTCTAAATTAGGACCATGTATTGACAAGGCTAGTTTTTAGAGTTCGATTATAGGGTATATAATATAATACTGAAATAAATTTGTCCCTTTAATTCCAAAATGTTGTGAAGCCTTGGAACAAAATATTCAGGATCATTTGAAACATATGAATTATTTTATGTATGAATGATCTGAGATTTTATTTGTCTGGCTTGTTTGTTTTGCATGCATTTTAGCATCATCATTAGTGCATACAAAGGCTATTGGCATAAATGGGATAGTGTCCATCCTAGAGGTCATCCGATATAGGGGAGAGTATGGTCTTGATAGAGGAAAAATACTTTATATTGAAGGATTGATCGGTAGGGATTCAAAAACAACATAGGGATACTTTAGAAATCAAGTATGTTATGTTGCTTTCAATGCAAGTTACTATTGATTTTCAAAAAATTGACTTGTTATATTTATTAGCCATATGGGATCAGTGGCACAGTACCAAGAAAGATTCATTTACTCAAAAGTATGGGGATATAGCATTATTGGTCCAGGTTAGGATAGACGAAGGGTTACTCTAAGCTATAGGCAATTTTGGGATCTAGGATATTAATGTTTCTTTTCAATAGGAAGGATATGGTCTCGATGATTGAGGATATTTACTGCGCATTAAACATATATTATCAATCGGGTATACTTTAAAGAGTCTAATCCACCAACACTAAAGAGACAATTTTGCTAGTACTATCGGAGCATCTAGGCCTTGGATTGGAACATATACGGCTAGGAAGGGTTAAAATTATTGCATATCATGGTATAGGTTATGGGATTTAATGGATGATTGCTCATAACCAAAAAAGAGAAGGGATATTTTTGCATTGGCCATCTATGTATTAGTGATATTTTGTATGACTCTTAGGCATATTAATGTAGCAGTGGTTGATTTCTTTAATTGGTTAAGGTACAATAACAACCCTGATATAGTGATTTTGGCTGAGATCACACTATCCTTAAATTTTTACACGAGAAAGTTCTAAAGCAGATGTTTTGATTATATGCCATTATTATAGATATGGATCCATAGTCACTTTTAGAAAGATGTAAAAGTTGATATCTGAATGTATACCAAGTCATTCTCACTAATTACCAAGTTCCTTAAGAAAGATTAACCGAGGATTATATTGAAGATTAATGGGTGTCGATATTTCAAGACTTGAAAACAAATGATGTTACATAGAGAATACGAATAATGGCTAATGAATGGAGAGAGACCTATCATATACGGTTCGATATCGAAATGATATAACTCTAACTTATAAGGTTTGGAGAGATAATCAAGCCAATGATATTATTTTTCTTTCAGATAAGGATAAGGTTCTTTAAGCATGAGAGTTGTTATATGAGGTTGAACTATTGAAGAAAGAATTTATGTCTGAATAGGCAGTATTTTAGTTGGATATTACTTGCTTAAGGTTAAAAATAGGCAATTAAAATATGATCAAGTTATATATGAGCAGTAATTGAAAGAGCTTCATAAGAGGAAGGATGATGCTAAGTGAGGTATGAAAGAATTTCATCAAGAAACAAACAATTCAGGCTTGCTCTAAAAATTGACGGGGTTAGTGTCATCCAAGAAGTAGGAATCTGAGCTAGCAAAACTAAACAAAAAGGTAGAGAGGCAAAGCCAAAAAGAATAAGAATAAGTTGTTAAGTTCTTAACTAACCTCTTAGTTAGCGAAAAGAAGAATAACTATATTCTTGCTTAATTATAGATTTAGAATAATGTCAAGGTGGAAACCGAATCTCCATTGTTACTTGATGTTCTTATCAAGAAAGAAGAGCAAAAATTAAGCATTGCTCGGTGGATGGATAGAACTAGAAATGCTTTTATTTCTTGTTAAAGGATGTAATTCAAATGGTTTTTGTATTGAACATAATCTAAGCTCAATTTTCTTGATATAATAATTAATATAGATATCGATGGTAATTTTCCATTGGAGTTATGGCCTTAGCCAATGCCTTTGACATGTTTGCATAATATTCATGTCACTGTATTCATATGAGTCCTTTTTTTGTATGTGTGGATTTGCATTCTTGTCATAGCATGCATACGAGATTCAAAACTTTGATGTAATTTTCTAAGGGAAAATTTATGAACATGGGGTGTGAAGATACTAGTTCAAAAGAGATATAACACTCAATCCTCACTTAGAAAACTGGAAAATGATTAAGCAAATTGGATAGAAAAGATAGAGGAAGCTTAAGAAATGATGATGAAGGGTCAAAAAGAACTTAAGTTGCAATTGGATAAGATCATAGAGTTTATGATGTTGACCCTAAGGGAAAATCTATTGAGTCTATGAATGGTGTGTAAGTAGAAAATGCAGTACCTTTGGTTTAAGTGTTTTAAACCTTACCCTCTGTTGTAATTACTTCTATGGTGCATGGGCAGTCTAAAGATGTAGTGACATAGGTAATCATCAATAAGGGATTAAATTTAGGATCAACCTTGGCTAATCTACTAGTTCTTAACCTCAGTAAGTCTGACGAGATAGATAGGCTTATGATGGAAGCATCTAAGCATGCTGAAAAGGAATAGGTGTAGTTTGAGGTCATAGAGAAAAGGCCAAGAACACTGAATGAATATGTAATTTTAGAGTATTGGATGTGAGACAATTGGTTTTGGTGTCTGGATTGTTCATTCCTTCAGAATTCAAGAGTAGAGTTTGAAAAGTTTAATGGTACGTGTGCCTATTTGTTCATATTAGGATACAATGCCATAAGATGGTAAAGTACAAGAACAATGAAAAGTTGTTGATCTATTGCTTTCAAGATAGTTTAACCAATGTCATAGCCCAAAGGTATGTAGAGTTGGATAAAGCTAAGATTTAGATTTGGTGAGATTTGGCTTAACTTTCTTGGAACAATACAAACATGTCATGGATTAGGCATCCAACTAGTTGTTATTGCAGAACCTGGAGAAGAATTCTAATAAGAGTTTTAGACAACACAATGAAAGCTCTATTTTATGAGAGACTAGTTCATAATGCCATTAAGAATTTTACGAATATGGTGTTGTCCGGATAAATAATTGAAGGTGCTGTTAAAAGTTGTAAGATGTCAAGTAATGAATCCTTAGGAAACAAGAAACCAAGTTAGGTAAAAAGAAGGGAAAATAAGCTAATGCCACTAGCATTAATAATCGTGTACCCATGAATCTTGTACCTTACTATCTGTACTACCCATAGTATCTAAACCGAGTTTGAATTTTTATCCATTTGCTCCCTAGCCCATATACATTGCTGCTTATAACCTAACATACATGCATCTGCAAAACAGTAATTAGAGTACACACAATACCTAAAAACACTATGAATAACCCTAGACTTGCTAGGCTAGTGCACAACAAACAATAGTTTAGCCTAATCTTGTTGTCACTCTTTTACCTATAGTTGATAGCACCAATCTATGTCACTCTTTTACAACCTCCTAACATTAAATGGTTTGATGCCAATGCTTCATGTGAAAATCCTAGGAATGCACAATAGCATGTGATAAAAAATTGCTAGCCATTCAAGAAAAAGGTCTAAGATACTATTGATGCAGGTAAGCTAAAGTTTGAAACCAGATCAAGTCCTAATATTGCTAAAACCTATTAGCAAATCATGCTGAGCCTAAGGTGAATGTGGTGATGATGGAAAAGGCATGTAGGGTAAGGATAAGTATAGATGAGATAAGGACTCCTCTAAAAATGGTTTGGGAAGTTATGGTGAAAGCTAAGGTATCTCTAAAAAGAATTGCAAATTCCATGTTATGGATGGACTTAAGCTGCAAGAATGCAATGATTTTAGAGTTTTTATTCAAAAGTTGATGGATAGTAAAGAGATAGAATTCTATAAGAAAATAAGAGCTAGTAGTAAAAAGTAAATATGGTTGGTGAGAGGCTAGTGATGGCTTCGTATGGAATTGGTAGACCAATGGTTCTTTACTATAAAGAGTCTATTATCAGTGCTGCAACTACAATGCCAATTCCATAAATCATCATTGAGGTCTCTATGCCATTTCCATATAAGAGTGACAAATTAGTTCCATGGAAGTAAGTGTTCGATACCACGATAGAAGGAAAACTAAGTTTTCTGGTAGATGCTATTGCAAGAGTCAACCACATAATTAGGAATGGGACGTGTTATGCTTCATTAGTTATTGAGAAAGGAAAATTAGTGATTGTCAAAGAGACTAAAGATAAACCATAAGTGATAATAAAAATTGTTTCTAGGGAAGTAAAATAACTAGTGAGTAAACAAGAAGCTGAAGAGTTCTTAAAGTTTATAAAGAATAGTGAGTATAGCATTGCAGAATAGTTGAATAAACAAACTTGCTAAGATATTGATGCTATCCTATTGCTAAATGTGGAATCACATAAGAAGGCTTTGTTGGAAGTCCTTAATCAAACATATATAGTGCATAATATTTCTATGGATAAAATGGTTCGGTTAGCGAAAACCATAATGGCAAACAACTTTATATCATTTAGTGATGATAAGATCCCTTCAGGAGGGAAGGGTAATGTGAAGGCTCTACATATCACTATCAACTATAAAGGATATACTCTACCAAGGGTATTGATTGACAATGGTTTTACATTGAATGTGCTACACTTAGTCACCTTGCAAAAATGCTAGTTGATGTTTCACACATCAAGAATTATCATATTACTATCTATGCGATTATGGAACTAGGCGAGAAATGGTTGGCATGATTATAGTTCCTCTGAGAATTGGCCCTTGCACTTACAAAGTGGAGTTTTAGGTGATGGATTTGCACCTTTATACAACTATCATCAGTTAAGCCTTAAATTCATTCCATAAGGGCAATTCCCTCTTCATTGCACTAAAAGTTGAAATTTATTGTCGATGATAATATGGTTATCATCGATGGTGAAAAAGACATCATGGCTATTGTGTCTACTGATGTACTTTATATAGATCATGATGAAGAGATTTTGCATCCCTTTTTTTAGCCTTTGAGTTTGTGAAAGCCTTGTAAATAAAGGGAAGGCTACTAATTATTCAGCCCCATCTATCTTTAAGTATAAAGATAGAATTAAAAATGATTATTGGGAAAGGTTGCCTAACTGGCAAAGGATCAGGGAAGCATCTATAATGTATGACCAAAGGCTTGAAAATGGTTAACCAAATTGGAAAGAATAGGTTAAGGTATAAACTATAAACATCCTATTTTATCTAGGCTAACATCCAAGCCATCAGAGGTCAATATTCAAGACATCATTGGAGGCATTCAGAGGAATAAAAATCGGTTTCGTATCATTTTTGGTTAAGGTGAGGTGCTCGAGGAGTCAAAGGCATGGAAAATCCACATTTTCACATGCCAGTACCGATACATAATCTTTATACATCAACACAAGACCCCATTCATCAAATTTTCAGAATTTTGCTATTTATATCAATACAAGAGGATATTATATCAATATTTAGGGTGTTGTATCGATACATGGCCAATGGTATCAATATAAGCTTATGTCATAGCTAAAAGCATGATTTTTTTGCTAACAACTATCGATATAGGAGTGATGGTATCGATACAAATGCTATGTATTGATACCATGTTCAAAGTACTGATACATTTTAGGTTTTTAGCCCATATTTATTGATACAAAACATATTATATCGATACTCAAGGCTATTTTGGCCTAATTCGAGCCATTTTATGCCCTTTATTCTCTTGCATCAAAACTCAAATTTGGTAATAACTTTGGCTTGAAAAATCATTCAATATCAAACATAATTTCATACGAACAACATTTGGGCCTTAAACATTGGATTGACACATTTTGGAGAGATTCATTAACATTTGCGTGGAAGCATTTCATGAAAAAAAATCTGATTTAATAAAGGACAAAGATGAGATTACTCATTTGATTAGCTCATGCATGGCTTTCTTTGTTGGTAAGAATTAAGATTAACTAATGAAATCTTGTAAAATCCCTCAAATGCCTTCTTTATTAGGTTATTTTCCTGTTTAATGTGATTTTGATACTTAGCAAAGGGAGATACAAGAATATTATCATAGCCTCTAAAACACTTTCCATTTTTACTATTCTCATAGCTCCGTTTTGACACCCTTTAAAACCCTCCTAAAACCTCTATTTTCCTCCATTTACACACTCCAAACACCTCTCCATTGATACCAAAACCAAAAAAATTCATCTCTTTCATTCCTTTTTAGCTAATCAATAGCAAAGAGAGGGGAAAAAATATGCTCAAAGTTGAAGTTGTTTTCTATTAAGGCAAGGCTAAGATTTAAAGCCTTTTAGTACATTTTCCACCCCTTGTCTATTTATTTATTTATTTTTCATCATTTGCATCATCTTAGTGAGCCCTCCATGTTTTAATGACCTAGCTAGACCCTTACACATTATTTTGGCCTTGGTTATGGTATTTCTAGGATCTAGGTGATGTTCTTAATGCGTAATTTGGATGATAAAAAATGCCATATCTAAGTTTGCCAACAAAACAGCCCCTGTTCATGCAATTTTTGCTATGTTTTACTCATTTTCACATGCTTATTTGATGTTTACTTGTCATCTTAGCATGCTATGAGTATGACCATTGATTTTGATGCATCTCTAGCATGTTTGGATTGATTAAATGCTGATTTATAGTGCTATTTTCAATGCTCATTTATGTTTGATGCTGTTTTTATGTTTATTCTTAAAAATTACAACGTAATGTCCTGTGTTAATATCTCTCCAGTGCTTGATATTAAATATTCAATTTTCAATAATTGTTAAATCTGGAGATTATATTTAGTCAAAAAACATTTATGTTCCGTATCATCATTAGGACACATATGAGACTCAAAATTTTCATTTGATACTCAAATTTAGTATTTTTATACAAAATTCACGAATAAAAGAGGATTATATCAAAAACAATGATAGGTCAAAATCAAAGAAATTGAAACAGATTTAAGACATAGCCAGCAGGTGTTGATTTAAGGTGTCATAGGGGTGCTAATCTGTCCCCCTGCATAAACAACTCTTGAACCAACTAGCAAAACTCTAGATCGTGTTGACCATGAAATTGACATTTCAATTTTCAAAATTTGGAATGTCAATCTCAATACGCATTCAGTCACATTGAGCCCAAAATGATTAGTGGCGACTTTAAGTATTTGGCCATTTCATGGTAGCTATCCAAGACCTATTAAGAAAGTGATTCATTTGATGGCTTTCCCTTACTCTTACCTCATTATGCCTAATCCAAATCCTAATCAAGGGAGATCCTAAATACATTCATGCTTTTTTAACTGATGCGTGTCATCATTCGGGCAATCTGAGTTATGTCATAAGGACAAGTCGTGATAGCTTGGCAACTCCACTGGGGACCAATTTAGAGTGTTAGGCCTACTACTAACTGTGTCTTGCTTAGTTCTCAGTTTCTTTAGTTTCAATCATTATATAACTATAATACCCTTTTATCTTTGTCTACTAATCCTTTACTTTTCATAATTTTCTATTATAATCTTAGGGATTGTCGTATTCTTTAATAAATGTTGATATAATAAGTATAGTAATAAAGGGTAAATAAAAGGTTTGATTATTTCCCCCACACACATTGTGCACTCACATTCATATTAAATTCTCACCAAACTTCATGGTAGGATTAGGGTCCTAAATATTAAGAGGAAGTAAGCTATTCGCCTTTGTGAATAACCCTTTGCATAGGCATAGCAAGAACTTCTAAGGTGTAAATTACCTATGTCTCTTATAAGTAACCCTTCGTATTTACATGGGAAATATATCCTTCTGATCGAACCCATTCCATTAAACTTGCGATGGGCCTAGGATAAGGTGCCTCAGCTATCCTTTTGGACAAAGAAACAATTAGGATAGCAACCTAGATGTCAACTCAAGCCCCATATAGTGAACCCTATGAGCTAAACCATATCAGACTATACCAAAATGCTACTAGGATAACCTAGCAAATAAGACATTTAAGGAAACAATTCCTACATATGACACTTTTATAACATCATTTTAAGCAAATGATGATGAAAGCATATCATTGCTCGTATTTTCCATTTGCCTCTTCATAGGTTACCATGACACTGTTATGCTATCTGATAGACGGTTAAGCTTTTTATTCATTTAGGTGAAACACATAAGTGTTGTCATGCATGATCCTTTTAAGGCCATCACATCGCCTTTAAACAAATAAAATTGACTCCTTAAAGCTATTGTACTGGTTAATTGGTGGCTTAAAGCATGCTTGCCAATAAGTGACAATAGATGCACGTCATTACATAGTTGGTCAATATCATCCGAGAGGTCATATCACCTCATAAAGGGCAAGCGTAACCTAATCTAGCTATTATGATGTTCGACCAATGGCTAATAATTATTGTACTCCTATAACTGATATCATGTGAGGTTGTCATTTAAAATCTTGTTCAAGGCATGGTATTACCTTCAAAGGAATAAACATTCAACCTAATTAAGTTGCCGTACTATTCGATTAATGGCTTAGCACTAATAACAAATACCATCACATAGGTCAGCTTAAAAGTGCCTTCTTATTGCAAGGTTTGAACTTAGACTCATCGTTATGTTATCCTTGTCAATTAGTGCCATAAAGGAAGAGCGATATTTTTTTTGATCCTATGTGTTTGCCTTAAGCATCATAATGCCTATTATTAGGGCAATTCATGTGATTTATTTTACTACTTTCATTTCTTTTATTCTTGCTAACATTCTTTAACCCTATACTATTGTATTGTTTCTCGAGTTCATGTCACATGCATCATTTCTTGCATCAAACATGTGTAAATAATTATTTTGGGAGCAATGGTGAACAAATACCATAATATCATAATAAAAAATGAACTTTGTCCTATCTGCATCATGTTTCTTTGATAAGTCATGAGGCTAATTTGTCTAATTATATGGATTCCCTTCCTTTAAAAGCCATCGTACCATGGTTGATGTACTATATGATGATAGTGCATTTCACGCATTCCATGTATCATTCCTAATAGTATTTGCCATATCAAAGGTAGATTTTTATGACAACATTTTCAAGTTCATATCATCTTCTTATGCCTTAGATTAACATTTTCATTGCACTAACTTGCATACATGCATGCATGCATCCATTCATGACACACAAACCTGAAAGGTAAAGAGACAACCTTCATCGATGCAAGCATTTCTCTAAAAAAAGCTCAGCTATTTTTTTAGAGGTATCAAGATCGACTGAAGCCATTGGTCATGGAGAATGATCATCAACCCAGGATCGAATGGTTAGAACTTTTATACTAAAAGGCTTAAGCAAATGCTGCATAAAAATAAGGAATTACAAACCCAAGTAGTTAAGTTTGGAAAACTATTATCAACCTTGATGAAGAGCAATAGGCAAGTTAGTGCAGCGAATATTGAGAAGGGGTTGGCAAATCTTAAAGTTCATGAAAGGGAAAAATCTATTCTCATGCATATCAATATAAGAATAAAAATATAATTTAAATTAAACTTACATAGAAAAATTAAATAAAAAACAAACAGATTTCCTTTGGATCTTAGGTAGAGATGTACAAGTGATCGGATAGTAATTTTAAAACACAAATATGTTAAAATCTTACCTTTTAAGGGACTCATAACTTTAGGCATGCCAATCCCTATGTGAACACACCATGAGTTGATTACTACGATCTCTTCTTGATGCCACAAGCAATACAAATTTCTTGCCTCTAACGATGATCTAGATAAATGCCTATTAGAGCCTTTCTAAGGATCGGTTGTTTTGTATTGCTAGCTAGAAAACTTCTCAAGCCTTAACCAAAAGGTATATAGCCAATAGGTTTAGAACTAAAATGATATGATAATAATTCCTACACATATTGCGTAAAAAAAATAGAAACAACTCTGTAAAAATGCCAATAAATAGATCAAAAAATCATAATTCTCGATTTTATTGATTTCACTAGGACTGAAAATTGATTTTCTACCTTTGTAGTGATCAAAAACATTTTAGGGTCATTTGGAATACTAATCGATATAAAAAAGCTTAGAGAAGTATGGATTTTTGCAATTTAGCCTATTTCATAACTTTTTATGAAAAATTAATCTCTCACTGCTAGAAAAGTATTATTTTATTTTCATTGTGTTAGGAATAATTCAAGAACACTTAGAAAAACCATGAAAATATAAAGAAAGCCTAGAAAAGCATAGATGTTATGCCAGACCCCTTAGGGAAATTAAGGGTCTATGCTTAGGGTTTTCTTGATGCTTCTAATCAGCCAAAAAAACCCTCAATAATGTATTTAAATACACCTTAGACTAAGTTAAGTTTAAGTATTAGGTCAATTGAGCCGTTACTAACATGTCCAGAAGGTGGGCCCTACTTTGAGCTATTTTTTCGAGGCCAATTAAAACTATTCTAATTACCTTGTCCAAGATTGGGTCTAAATAATAACTTTTTCATATTTTAGCTTAATAGCACAACAAGGATGGTTATTCCATATGCTTAGCCTTTAAATTTACATGTTGGATAATTTAACTCATAATTAAATTTTCTATCCCAAGTAAAACAACTTTACTTCATTTAAATAATATTAAATAATTAATTACATTATTATCAAATATTATTTAATTTTCCAAATATAATTATTTGACTTTATTTAATAAGATCCTTAAAACCATGTCTACAAATAAACATTATCTTCATAAGACATTCTTATCTTTATTAACATATTAAAACATCTCTAATTAGATTTCATAAATCTAATTTATGTCTTAAATTATACTTAATTGAACTTATTCAATTAAGTCATCCTCTTTATACCTTTCTTTAATTAAGTCATACTAAACTAAATCTCATTTTTAATCTAGTAAATCATCTTATGAGTAAGACCATTAGAGTTGCATCATAATGCAATAAATATAATTACCCAATTAAGTTTATCTATATTTGTAGACCAAGATTGGCCTCTAGTAAGGCATCATGGCCACTTGATATGCAAGAAGAGTCAATATGACCTATTAAGAAACCTTTTAGTAAAGAACCTTTCAGTGTACTTTGATCTTTTTGCCAAATATCTCAAAAAGACCATGAACATAGTGTAGTGTCTACTCTTATATCAATGCATATTAGTTCTTCCAGCTCTTGGTTAACCTCATGAATTCAGAGAAATAATTTCTTCTAAATCCATCATGTGATGGCTAACAACTTTATCAAGTTAACTAAAGCCAATAACATATGAGATATGCCTCCAATGTCACTTTGGGTGGTGAATCCTCTCTAAATCACTTATCCACCTTTGTATGGTTCCTACCATATTAGAACCACCGTACCATAAGCATCCTTCTATTGCAGACCTATTCTTGAAGGAATCAACGCATGATGCTCCCTATACAAAATGACCTAGTATCATAAGTCTATGGACTAATATAAATGACTAGCACATGAGAACACATTCTATAAACACTTGAGTGACTTATACTAAATGGGGTTCCTATACGGGTCCATGTTCAGTGAACTTGTTTCCATAAAGCAAGCACCCTTAGCTATCCCCAAGTATCTGTATACTTCAACTTCGATGAGATTAAAGAGTTACATCCATCGATGCATGGAAGCTTAGCATATTTTAGTCTTTGTGCATTTTTAATGCCTTATTTTGACAATTTGATGACTAAGAATGTCTTTCGAAACACGGATTTGATGCATAAGGATCTTATCATCATAACTTATTACTAACTTTGCAAGGCAATTGTGTTTCATGGGCTTCATTCAATTAGTGTTTGCATGGGTGTCAATCATGCCACTAACCCTCAAAAGCCACAAAAGATTTTAGCAAGTACTAGTTGCAAGAAAAATGGCTTAGTTTAATTGAAAAAAATGACAAATTAAAAGTCATAGACTCCAAACCTTAGGTCAAGTCTCTAACCTTGTCATTCCACCATAATGTAAGGTACCTAATTTCGATAAGTATAATAGGACTACTAATATGATTGCTCATGCTCGGATGAATTGCCAAAAAATGGTGGGTATGATGAAAATGAGAAACTTCTTATTCATTATTTCCAAAACAATCTAAGACAGCTGCTTGATGATACAATGAATTGGAAAGAGCTAAGATCCAAACACAGGCTAATGTTGCTATGGACTTTTTGGACCAATATAAGAACATTCCTAATCAAGCGATGTATAGACTATCTCTAAGAAATATGAGAAAAAGCCCATCGAGACCTTTAGGCAATATATTTAGTGATGGAAAGAAGAGGTAGCACAAGTATATCCACCATTACATAAGAAAGAGATAACAATGAATTTGATGCAAACATTACATGCCTCTTTTATGACAAGTTCATGAAATTACCATAAGGAATTTTGCTAAGCTAATCATGTTAAAAGAAATAATCAAAAATGAAATTAAAAGTGGAAAGCTTAGAAAAGTTGGAGCACCCAATCCTGAAGGACAAAAGGTATCTATAAATGAAAGAAAAAATGTATAAGCCTTAGTCTATGAAGGACAACTAATGAAGGGCTTTACCATGCACCACCTATACATTACTTAGGGTAATGTTCCATTAAATCCTTACTTTACTCTGTACCCATAAGCAACTTTCTCAATGTTTAGCTTAATACTAATGACTCCAATTAGACTTACCCTACAGACTAGGGAAAAGACAATGAGGCAGCTAAGATAAGACCTTTATAAAATGGATCTTAGTATAACACATAAAGTTACTTCCTCAACTCATTCAGGATTAGTTGGTTTCTCCAATTTGCTCAAAGCTTATGGAGCCATCATACCCAGAAGGCTATGACACCATTGCTATTTGTGGCTATCACATAAGAAGCATGAGTTATTCCACAGTAGAATATAAGGCTCCAAAAAGACAAATGTAGCATTTGGTTGAAGCCAGATAGTTAGATCTTGATGAACTATAAGAGTGAAATGAGATGTGTGAACTTAGGGCAATAGGGGTATTCCAATTTACCATGCTTCATGTAAAAAGCTTTTATCTGTGAATAGTCATCTTTTTATGAAATTAAAATGCTTTAAATTTTGAACCATATGTTTAATGAAAGCATGATAATAGAAAGTCTCAAGAATTTGATGATTGCTTGTATTTTTCATCTCCCTTTCAAGTTTTTCCAAACATAACATTGATTAAGTAAAAGACCTAAAACTTCAGGGAATTAATTTTAAACCATACCCATATGACACTAAAGCAATCAAAATGACCAAAACCTTAACCTAGGCGAGGAGTGATGAGACAAATTTTTCAAAATCAATGGATTCTTTCAAAACCAAACAAACAAAATATTCTTTTAGAAGTCCTAATAGTGGTAATTTGATGCGTGCCAATATTGTGCTAGATCATCCATTTTCTTCCAATAACCAAGATGTGAAACTCTTAAACTATCTCCTAAAAACCTTGCCCAACTTAGGGCACTACCACAACCTTGTCTTATATTCCTAGCAAAAATCTTTTAATCATCTCCTCTTTTATCTTAATTGCCCAAGACCAAATTCGCTGTGAATGCAAACTTTGAGGCCTAGAACATGGGATGGTCCCTATACCATGAATCTCAACATTGCATATTTTGCATCAATGGTAAACTAAAAAGGAAGTCATGCCCATAAATATGGAGAAAAAAGGCAAATTAAGCATGCATTTTAAAACTAGAAAAAAAATGAAAATTGAGTGCAGCATCATGTGATTAAGATGGTCAAAATAATTTTAGAGGAACTTTATCTGAGAAACAACTCATCAGTTCACATTATTGTGTTTAAGATGAGGAATGGCCATCTTTCATTATCCCTTCACAAGTTAGAAAATTGTTCCTTTTGTTACCTTTTTTAAGCCTAAACCCTAATTAAAGATCACTTTTCACATTAAGGGGCAAAGAGATAACCTTTTAAAGAATATGGGGGTAGATATCCTAGATTATAATTATAAAAATGCCTAACACTAAAGGGTGATAAACGATGTACAAGTTTCCAAGTTCTAGAAAAATTAAAAAAAAGTCAAAAAAGAAAAAAGCATAAAATCAAAAAATAAAAAATAAAAAGTCAAAAGCAAAAGCAAAAGTAAATGCAAAGTAAAAAAGATAAAAGGAACAAAAGATCAAGAAACAAGGACATCCCAAGGTAAAAGGGATGGGTGCCGATATGAAAAGAAATAATCCTTGGTATAATCACCCTAAACACTAAATTTGAGCTTGTATACCTATTTTTTTAGAACCATGAACTATGTTCAACATTATAGTTCTCAAAAGGTCCCTTTTGATTAAACATTGCCACTTGAACTAATGGACCTATTCTTTAAGAAATTATTCTTTTGATGAACCTTAAGCACTTTTAAGAATTATGATGATATAATCAATCAAAAAAAAGGAATTAAATGCAAAGATTAAAGCCCTAGGGTGAAAACCTAAAATAAAAGGGTAGGCTAGAGTAAAATAAAGAATTTTTGCTACCATTCATGGTAATACCTAGGTCTTGACAAGGAAAACAACATTCCAAAGAACTTAGGGATATCCAAAAGTCTCTAAACATCCTAGATTATCATTCTTAAAGGGATTGACTCTAAGGATTACTGTTATCACCTTTCCAAATTAGCTTCATAACTCTGAACTTGTCATGGCTAGTTCTAGTCCTAGCCGAAGTGTCAATGGTAAAGGGCTTGAAAGAATCTCAAATTTAGTTGGTTATTAAGGATTTCATGGTCTACAAAGACTGGTCCATTCGTAAGCCTAGAAGAATGAGGAATCCATTTCACTTGTCTTGAAGCTTTTTTGGATTAATAAAACCCTTTTAAGTCATTCTAATCGAAAGACCTAGTTGCCATTTAGGAAATCTTCTAACCAGAGATCATTAGTCTTCGAGAAACTTGAATTATCATGCTAACTTCAAAGTTTTCATTCAATGAACATTTTAAGTAAAAAGAAGAGACAAAGGCTTTTCTTATCATGGGACAAGATTAGGATTAAAATGCCTCTTAACTTAAGGAGAGAAACCATAAAGAAAGATTAAGCTAGATTCAAAAAAGAGCCAACCACAGTCTTAACCTCTATACTCTTCATAAGCATATGTGACATCATTGATAAGAATACATTTTATTTTTATTGGCATTTTAGCATCACTTATTAACATATACTTCACTTCAAACATATTTACCAACTCTAGCATTTGCATTGCTCTCCTTGTATCCAGATAATGGCTAGTCTTGGTGTTTGCACTCATATGCATCCACACTCTTATGCATTTACACTTAGGTGCATTTTCACCCACATGGATCCATATTTATAGGCATTCATTTAGACCCATGTATATTCCTATCCATATCCACTCACACTTATGTACATTTTCATTAAGCATCAGCACTAATGTGCATTCTCGTTCATGAGCATTGGTACTTATGTGCATTCTCATTCATAAGCATTTACGTTCATGTGCATTCTTATTTACAAGAATTTACACTCATGTGCATTCACATTCACATCCAATAACACTCAAAGGTACCTATCTCTGTGGGCATTTGTAGTCACATGCATTCACATTTTTGAACATTCACATTCAGAAGCATTCACCAAGTCACCTTGCCTACATGTGCATCATTTCATGTGCATGGGCTTTTTGATAAAAAGTGTAAGCATCACCATTAACTTACCACCATATAACATGGTATTCATGCCTGGTTATCGCATTCATGGCATACATCTTAAGCCTCTCTTCAGGATATTTTTTCAAAAACCTAAAACCTCTCTTGAGGACATTTCATCCAAAGCCTTTCTTAAGGATACTTCATTAAAAACTTCTCAAAAGCCTCTCTTGAGGATATTTTGGCAAAACCTTTAAAGATTCACTTAAGGATATTTCAAAAATTTCTAAAACCTCTCTTAATGATGTTTTATTAAAAACCTTTAAAGCCTTTCTGAAAGATAATTTATTAAAAATCTTTAAGGCCTTTCTTAAAGATATTTCAAAAACCTTTAAAGGTTCCTTTAAAAAGGTTTCATGAAAAACTTTTAAAGCCTCTCTTGAGGATATTTCAAAAACTTCCAAAGCCGTTCTTAAGGATATTTTAAAATTTTCCAAAACCTCTCTTGAGGATATATGAAAAAACTCTAAAGTGTCTCTTAAAGATATTTCATCCAAAACCTTTATTGAGGAAATATCAAAAAACCTCTAAAGCCTTTTTTGAGGATATTTTGACTGTTTTCAAAATCTTTTCTTAAGGATATTTTAAAAACTCTTAAGGCCTTTTTTGGGGATGTTTCACAAGAAACTTCTAAAGCCTCTCTTGAGGACATTTTATTAAAAACTTCTACAGCCTTTCTTGAGGTTATTTTATCCAAAGACTTTTAATGCCTCTCTTGAGGAGTTCTATTAAACACTTTAGAGCCTTTCTTGAGGATACCTTTAAAAGCTTCTTTTGAAAATGTTTTAATTAGGTTAGTGTTCAAGCCTCTATTGAGGATGCTCGCAATTCCTATCATAAGGATTTTTATTTTCAAATTTTTAAATTGAACCTAGGGATAAGTTAGTCTAAAAAGGCGTTGGGTCTATTTTTTAAAAGTTGTTTTCCATTTACTTGAAAAAGAACTATTTCACCCATTAGTTCATAAAGAGTTAGATTAACTATCGAATCAGTCCATAAAAAGCTAGGCACTTGTTAGATCAGTCCATAAAAAGCTAGAAAACTATCAAATGAGTTCGGAAAGAGATGAACACTTATCAAGTTTATCCATAAAGAGCTGGGCAATTATATATCAATCCATAAAAAACGGATGCCTTTTGAGTTTGTTTGCAAAGAGCTAGATGCCTATTGAGTTTATTTACGAAGAACTAGGCACTTATTGAGTCAATCCATGCCAAGGCTCAAGTCATTTTTATCTGCGAATGAGTTTCTAACCTCACAATCTGTAGATCTTGCGAAAGATATAAATCACCTATTTTTTCTTCCCTATTTCATCGTGTTGCCCTAGCACCCAACTTATATACCTTTCAAATATTGATAAGTACAAGATCAATGGTTGTCCTAGCACTTATAGTATCAACATAAGTGAATTAGAAAGATAATGCTTCACTTTCTCAAATGCTTACTAGCATTCATCATTCCATTCACCAAGATGTTATCTTCATAAAAGTCGAAATATTGGATCACACTTATCCGTCAGTTGGGATATGAACTTGGCAATGTAGTCCAATCTCCCCAAGAAACTTTGCACCTCCTTTTGTGCACAAGGAGATGGTTAGTCTCAAATGGCCTTAACCTTTGTAGGATCCACTTTTATTCTTTATTTACTTATCACGGAGTCTAACAATTTCTCAAAGGTAACACCAAAGGTACACTTAGCTAAATCAAGCTTAAGTTGTAATTTTTTCAACCTTTCAAACAAGTTTCTAAGGTTTCCAACATGCTTATTTTCTTTAACGAATTTGGAAATCATATCATCAACATGCACTTCTATCTCTTTATGCATCATGTCATGGAACATAGTAACCATGGCTTTTTCATATGTTTGCACTAGCATTTTTTAAATCAAACAACATCACCTTATAACAAAATGTACCCTAAAAGTTCATAAACATGGTTTTCTCTATATCCTCTAATACCATCTTAATTTGGTTAAAATAAAAAAAGCTATTCATGAAGGAAAACAAAGAATTTTTTACTATATTATCAACCAAAGTGTCTATATAGGCTAGCCTTATCCATGTCCCCGTAATCCACGTATATACGCACTTATGGATATTTCTTTGGGATAGGCTCAATATTTACCATCCATTTGGATACTTAAGCATTTCTAAAAGTCTAGTATCTATTTCATTTTTCAGCTCTTTTTTTTTATCTTCAAAAGCATCTTTGACTTTATCCTTTTCAACTTCTACTGCACCAGTTTACACCTTGGTTTTAATGGAAGCCTATGCATCATTATGTCTGCATATCCTAGTATGACTAAGCAAATACATCTTTAAACTCCTTTGAGAGAGCAACCAACTTTTCTCAATTGAATGAGGACATCATAGTCTAAATTTTGACCTCTTTTTTACATCCTCAATCCCCTAAATTCACTATCTTTGAATATTCCTTATAAAGCATGATTTGTTTTTCCTTTTACTTGATCAGTCTTGCTAAATCTGAAGGTGAGCCATAGTCTTTAGAATTTTCATTAGAATACACTTTGGCATTATGAAATGACTTATCAAATTCCACTTTCAAAGAGTTAATTTATCTATTGGTATCGTTTATGTTAAGATGCCTAAGAAAGGTTCGAGTATGAAAGCTTTGGGTGAATATATATATATCAAAACATTGCAAATCAAGATATATTTTGGTATCAATAATGCTAGTTTATTTAAGATAAGATAGTTAATTTAAGAGATAAAGCTTTCACAAGCAAATAAAGACACATTAATATGAAAATACATCATTCTTATTATTTAATTATTAATGATCAATAATTTGAACCCAATACAGAAACTGCTTAAATGTTGTTAGGCTTTAACATTTAAGGCAAACTTCTTAATATTTATCGAAGATAATGCGTAGAACTATAGGGATCTCGATGTCATTCTAACTTTGGTGATCATAGGTATAGACCCAACTAAAAAATCTCTTACTCTACCATTAGTAGAGATATTAAAGCTTTCAAAGTCCTCCCTTAGCTGAACTAAGACCTCTTCCACATAGCTTTCCTTGTTTGATTCTAAATAACTTAAAAAAAGACATCCCAAAGAGAAGTAGAAGTTTTTTCATCTATTTCTAGCTTGAAGCCCAACTTCCTAGCCATCCCCTTATCGTTAGCCCTATGAACTAACTTTTTCTAGTAAGTAATATTTGGTTTGTAGGAAAACCTATTTTTCTAGCCTGATTGACCACTTTCAAGGCTTTAGGCAGTTCTTACAGATGTTTTCCTAATCTTTTGCTGACTTGGCAACATTTTTTAACAGTTATTTTCAATCCCATCTTAGTATAAGCTACATAATTAGTAGTCTTTCTCTTACATCTATAGCATTCGCAAATTTAAAGGATTGAATAAAGGATTAAGAATCTCCTTATCTAATCTATGTAAGGTGCATTAGTACACATAATAGCCATAATGTCTTTTTCCTTACCAATGACAACTTCTTTATTATATATAATGAATTTCAACTTCTAGTGCAATGAGGAAGAAACTACCCCATCAAAATAAATCTAAGGCCTACCTAACAGCAAGTTGCATGAAACTTCACTTTGAAAGTACTTGGGCTGATGCTTAAAGGAACCATGGTCATACCAACCACCTCTTACCTAGGCCCATTAAAGGCATGGATAATAGTATGGTTGTTCTTGATGTGTAAAGCATCAATGGCATCCTTTATAAAGTGGCTAAGGATAGCACATTCAATCTAGGACCATTATCAATCAAAACTCATGGTAGAGCATATCCTTTATAGTTAACAGTCGCATATAGAGCCTTCACACTACCCTTCCCTCCTTAAGGGATCTTATCATCACTAAGTGATATGGAGTTGTCTGCTAATTGACTCATGTTATATATTGAAAATATTATGTACCCCATATGCCTAATTCAAGGCCTTCAACAAAGCCTTTTTATGTAGTTCTCATTTCAAAAACAAAAATAGCATCAATATCTTAATAGGTTGCTTGTTCAACTACTCCATAATGCTATAGTCATTTTCTTTATAAACTTTGAGAACTTTTTAACTTTTCGATCACTCACTAGTTCCTTATTTTCCTAAAAATAATATCCATTATTGTTTCTGGCTCATCTCTAGTCTCTTCAACAACCATGGATTGTTTTAACAACAAGCGAAGCATAACACCCTACACTCTTGTTCATATGACTTCTTTTGTCATAGCATCAATGAGAAGACTCAATTCTTTAGCTATTATGGTTGTGGAGACCCCAATATTGCTTGTGTAATAGGCGTCACAAGTGTGGCACTAGCAACATGCTCCCTCATAGTAAATAACCTGGTTAACTAACTCTATATGGAACCATCACAAACCTCTCACTAGTCATGTCTACTAGTTCAACTATTGGCTCATGTAATTCTTCATAGAATTTTATCATTTTGTTGTCTATCAACTTTTGAACAACTACTTTAAAATTAATGCACTCATATAGTCTATCAATTCCAGAAAACTCATAATACTTTCCCAAATTACTCATTAAAATTAATTTCCCAAGCTTACTTTAGCTTTCACAAAAGCTTTCAAGACCACCCTTAAAGGAATCTTCACCTTGTCTATACTCATCTTTAGCAACGTTAGAACTCAATCTAGTTTCAGACTTCAGCTTACCAGCATTAACAATACCTTCAGCATTTCTCTTAGATATAGGAAATTTTCTATTGAATGCCTTTATGCATCACCATAATACTCACATGTAGCATTGGCATCATTATATTTTGGGTAAAAAGGTTGTAAGGGTATGACATAAATTGGTGCTATTAGTTGCTCATGAAGCAACTATAAGTATAGGTCATAAGTAAGATATTAGGATTAGGCTAACTTATTGTCTATTATAAGCTGGTCCAGCAGGTCTAGGGTTGTTCATAGTGTTTTAGGCATTCTAGGCACTTTGGTTACCACTTTGTGGGTTCATGTATGCCAAATTATAAGTAATAGTATGTACCAATAAAGGAGCAAATGAGTAAAAACTTGAACTTGGCTCGAACATTGTAAGGTGTAAGGATAACAAGCTATAGGATTCATGGGTGGATGGTTATTAATGCTAATAGCATTAGCTTTTTTCTCCTTTTTTTACCCAAGACTAGTTTTTTATAGCACCATATTTGCAAAATTTTCAATTGCATTACCAACCTCTCATAAAATGGTGCCTTTAAAGTTCTAATAAAAATAATCATCATTTTTTTTCTCATCCAAGAAGGAATCTTGTGCAACCTTTTCTTTTCACCTTTGAGCATATTGTTTAAAACTCTCATTAGACTTTTTCCCTATATTTTGTAATAACAACCAGTGGGATGCCCAATCTATGACATGCTTGTATTGTTTTAGAAGAGCCCATGTTAAATCTAAATTTGAATCTTAGCTTTATTTAACCTTACACACCACCTTGCAGTAGCACTAGTTAAATTATCCTGCAAACAATAGATAAACAGACTTTCAATATTCTCATGCCCTACCATCTTATAACAATACATCTAAATGTTAATAGATGGGCATGTTGTACCGTTAATCTTTTTAAACTCCAGCATCTTGAATTTTAATAAAATGACCAATCTATGGGCATGTCCTACTGTCATACTTTTTAAACTCTAGCATCTTGAATTTTAAAAAAATGACCAATCTAGACACCAAGCCCAACTCTTTAACATCTAACACTCCAAACTTATTTATTCCTTCTATAGCTCATTATCTATTCTCTATGACTTGGAACTGCATTTTTTCTTTTTTAGCATGCTTAGATGCTTTCATTATAAGCTTATCCAACATGGCAAACTCATTGAGTTTAGAGACTAATGGATTAACTAGAATCAGTCCTAAATTCAACTATTTATTAATGATCACTTGTGGCACTATATCTTCAGATGCCTATACATCATGGATTAATTCCAACAGAGCCTAAATTTTGAGACACCTAGATCAGAGAAACCATACTTTTTATCCATGCACCACTCATAAACTTATTAGATTTTCCTTTAGGGTTAACACATTTGGTTCGAGAACCTAAGCTTTTGATTTGCACCTTCCATTTGGTAGCTAATGTCATCAACTCTATGATTTTAGCCAATTGCAACCTAAGTTTTTCTTAACTTTTTATTATCCTTTCTTAAACTTCCTTCATGTTTTCCATCCTAGTTGCTATATCGTTCTCCATATTCTTAAGTAAGGAACATGCATTTTATCTCTTTTGAATAGGTATCTTTACACTTGTCCCCATATTTATAATTTCTATCTTTACATAATGATACCATATTTTAAAATCATGTATTGTGATTATTGTTCATGCTATGACATGAATGCAAATGCACATTTATGAAAGAAATAAATTAGTATGAATGCAATGACATGAATATTATGCAAATGTATTGAAAACATTGGCTAAGACAATAGCTCCAATATAAAATTGCCATCAGTATCCACATCAATTATTGTCTCAAGAAAACCAAGTTTAGATATTCATTAAATTCAAAAACCATTCGAATTACATCGTTTGACAAAAAGATAAAACCGTTGCAATGTACAACGGGGTGGATCTTCATGGATCTATAGGTGTGTATGACTTAAAATATTTTTCTGACCAAGAAATGTCTTCTTGACTGAGACTTTTCCTTCGCAATGTGATGAAAATAAGAAGTACAAATTCTTGACTCGTGATATAGTGAGAGGGACTATAAGATGAATCGCTCATCTTATTGGTCTCGGATGACCATCACAAAGTGGCCAATGCTTGGAGTTGCCACCGATCATTTTAGGCTAGGCATGATGGGATGCCCACTAAAACCTTTGTCTTGAGTTACAAATCTCGAAACATCGATCTCATGGTCTACAAGGCACAAAAATTCACCATTTGAGTTTGAGAGTTACTTATGCACGATGAGGCATGAACCTCTTCATGACGCCCGAAATTAGTAACTTACTAGTTATGTCATATCTTAGTTTTGATTCTTTTGATCTTAACTTGTCACTATTTTGATATAGCCCTCTTTTAATGCATGATTTTTATAAAAATACAAATCCAGGTTATGATGAAAAGATTTAATCTCACATACGCCTGGGATAGATGGGAATATAGAAATTTTTAATAAAAATGACCTCTAGATTTTACTTGGAAAATGGAATATTCCATTTTGGGCACTAGAGAGATACCCACATGGAACATCACCTTTAATTTTACTTGAAGTGATTTGAAAATATGAATGTGAATAATCATCATAAAGAAATCACGTCAGTAAGGCAACGAATAAAGTAACATAACATGAACCATTCAATGTAATGATAAAAAGAACAGATGGATTATTGGAATTTATCTCGCAATTGGCATCTATTATCTAGGAATAACTAAATCGACAATTTTGAGATGGATCTGGGTTCCTTGATTGAACGAGGTTTTCTTTTAAAATAAAAAAGGAATTGACACTTGACACGTTCATGGAAATCCAAGAAGAAGAAAATTTTAATTGTAATTGAAAATGGGGTTGGAGTATCCCCTCAGAAAGATGGGGTTGGAGTATCCCTGAGGATGACGAATAATTTTGACAAACAAAGATTTTTAAATCTTAACAATTTCAAAAAAGTGGCATTAGAGTATCCCCTCGAAATGTCAAGGTTAAAGTATCCTCGATAGTGACATGTCTGACACTCTTCAAAGAAGTTGAGTTAGAAAACTTAAGTTGACAAAACTTTGTGATTTAAGCATTTTAATGCTTTTTGATAAAGGAAATTATTATGAATAAGATGGTAAAGATGTAAAAAAAATTCATGCTTTGATGCAAGCCTATGGGAGGTCAAAGCATGTTCTCAAGGCTGATCAAGGTGATATGATGACATTCGAATGTCTCAAGATGAAGCTCAGGAAAACAACTCAGTTTTGACCATAACTGAAAGCAGGGGGCAGCATCATTTATCCCGCTTTTTAAAGTTATTCCAACTTACGTGAACAAGATACCGTTAGAAAGGTAACTCGATGAGGTTCAATCTAAATATATTTCCAATATGCCAAAAAATCACTTTCTAGGGGAATAAATTTTCAAGTTTGGATTAATTACGCTGCTGGCAAAGCATATGAGGGACAGGATGCAAAATTTGAAAAATCACCTTGAATTCATTTAGTATTGAAAAATTTCAAAAGATACCTTTCTAAAAAGGGAATTTCATGAATTTTTTAGGAAAAATGTTTGAAGGATTTGGAAAAATCATTTAATGTGTCTAAATGGCCTTATTAGAATATATGTTGCTAATTCTAGGGGTTCTAGATAGTTTAGATTTGAAAAATCATAACTCTCTCATCCGGAATGATTTGGGGGTGAATAAGACATTGTTTTAAAGATAATTTGACCCACTTTAAGAGAAAAATATCAAACAATTCATGACAAATCGTATAAGACTTCAAACTAATTTTTCAATTTGCAACAGTTGTGCTGCTAGTAAGGGACAAAGTAAAACAGGGGATATTTTTTATCTTTCTATGTGTTTTTGGGTCCAAACTCAGGCCATTGACATTCGAACATCCATGACTGAAGGGAAAGAGTGGTATGAGGATCACGAACTCATTTGCACAGCCCCAGAATAGTTTTGGATGATGAAACAGCCTGTTGATCATACCACTCAACGTTTTAACTTAAAAAACAAGGCACAAACATTTAGGGAACAAGTGTAGGGCCATTTTCATTGGAATTTAGGCTCGTTTAATCAAGGAATTGGAAAAATTAATTTTCCCTAAGAATTTTTTGCTAACTTTAAGGAAAATGCTAAGTTCATGCTAATCCTCATTGGTTGAGGTTAACATGCTTGGCTTAGGGAGGTTTTGAAAATTAGTTTCTTTTTACAGCAATCAAACATGCACTTAGACAAGAAGAAGACAATGACCATATAAGGGGAGGGCACATAACATGAATGGGGATGCTAACTTTACCAATGGTCTTGAAAAAGAAAGTGCTATGCATACATCTCAAGAGGTGAAGCATGCCAAAAATGACAATTATTCATAACAAAATGCAAGTTAACATATAAACATGCTTAAAACATGCTAGGCTAAGGATTTATGGATGGATTGAACATAACATGATACATGGATATGGCATAAAATGCATGAACAAGAGCTGTCAAAAATAATAAGGATGAAATAAGACATTTCGCACATCAAAAGGGGCATCAAGGCATCCAAATCCTAAGCTACCATAACCAAAAGCCACAATAATGCATGAGAATCCTAAGAGGGCGGTGAAAGCATGGAAAGGTCACTAAAATGATGAAAATGCCAAAAAACTGAAAATGAAAGTGATTAAGTAGGAAATTATAACAACAAAGCTTTAATTTTGGTCAAGTGGTTGGAGCAACAGAGATGGCCTAAATTCCCCTCTTTTCTTTGTTGTTAATTAGCAAGAAACATGAGAAAAAGAAGGGCTTCAGTTTTGGTATAGGTGAGGATGATTTTTTAGAGTGTATAATGGTTAGGAGTGAGTTCTTAGGGCTATTTTTAGATGGTGAGTGAAGGATTACTGCATTCTATTTTTTTGATGTATAAATGAGTTGGGAGAGCTAAAACATGCTAGAAAAAAAAGATCCTTTTACTAAGATATTAATGGCCTATTTACACCAACACTTTGGAGCTAAATTGGAGGTGTTTTTGGTCATTTCTCAAGGGGACAAAGTTGTAACAGCTGATGGCTATAGGGTAGCTGGAGGAAGTAATTTGTAGCCAATGTCATGGACATAGGGTGGTCGATTTGATTGCTGAAATCAAATACTAGCAAATAGGGTGGTTGATGGTGATCTTCATCAACAAACAAATGAAGAGTAGGGTGATCTTATGACATTAACCCTTTATGATCTAATTTAGACTTCAAAAAAATATTTTGATTAATTTACAAGTATAAATTCGTAATCTGATATGGGTTTTGATCTTTTTTAATGCAAAAACAAGTTAAAATTGAGCTTTGGATCAATGGTGGACAAGTAAAAAATGCCCTAATCATGGAAAATAGCCTGCATGTATCGATACTTTTGGCCTAAAAACCCTCAAATGTATAGATACAATGATCATTGTATCGATACCATGAAACATTGTTTTGATACAATGCTCTATTGTATCGATAAATGTTGATATGTATCGATATATCTACTTTACAGATTGCAAGTTTTGGTTCTAGCATAGCCTAGTATCGATACATGAGTTCATGAATGGATACATATACTCATGTATCGATACATTAGACATTGTATCAATACAAATGGGGATGTTTCAAAATTTTAGGTCGTTGGAGCATTGTATTGATACATGAGAACCATGTATCAATACATTCAGGCAAAATTATGAATTTTCCTATATCTTTTATCCCTAAACGCCTAAAACTACATCTTTTGATGCCATGTCTTTGCATTTCTCTTTAATATGATCCATAAGCATTCTTGACCACCTTTAATCACTTTCCATGCCCTAAATTGCTAAAAATTAGCCCGGACCAAAAAAGGTGTCTACAAAAACCATCTCTAATTTTGCTTGTTTACCATGACAATGCTCTATTTCTACTCTTCATCCTTGATAGGGATATTAAGTATTTATGAGATCTAGGTTCCACCTTGACATCACTCTAAACCTAAAACCAAGCAAAAGCATAATCATTCTTCTTTTGGCTTAATAATAGGCTCGCTAAGAGCTTGACAGCTCATTCTACATTTCTTTTAGTTTTACCTCTCCATAAGTCCACCTTTTTGCTTAGTTCTGCCATGTCAGACTCCTACTTGTGAGGCTATTTACTAATTCCACCACTTTTCAAAGCATGCCTATGTTGTTTATTATCCTGATGCAATTTTTTCATAACTTACTCAATGGTATCTTTCTTCTTATAGAGCTTATTCAATTGCTTCTTTCGTGCAGTTTAATCATACTTTAACTATCCATTTTTGGCCTCTAATTGAGCAATTTCTGATTAAAACATTACTTACTTTGACTCAAATTCTTTCTTCAGTAGTCCAACCTCGGACAGTGACTCTTATGTTGGAATAACAACATCCTTATGTAGAAGCAAAATAATATCATTGACCTACTTATCTCTCTAAACCTTATAAACCGAAGCTATGTCATTCCAATAATAAGCCAATACTAAGCCAATTACATTCAATATGTCTCTTTTCATTCATTAGCCATGTTCGTATTTTATTTATACAATTAGTTCTTCCATAGACAAAATCAAAATCACCCAAATTTTGAGCTTGAAGAATGAACTTTTGGGACTTGAATTGCCTTTGAATCAGTAAAAGAGCATACCTAATACATCCTTAGATACCTAGAAAAGGCATCTAATGTTGACCTCTAAATCAGTACAACTAACCTAAGAAAACATTAATTGTGCTATCCATATAGCATAATCCTTTTTCAGGTTCTGAAATACTGACACCCACTGATCTTCACTATGATAACTAGGCCAATGCTTCCTAAGAAACTTAGTACACATTTGGATATCAACTTTTGTATCTTTTCAAAAATGATTGTGGACCCATGCTTGTAGTAATTGTGCACACACAAAAAATGTGCTCTTGGCTTTTCTTTTGAAAAAGTTTAAAGGCTATATTGTCTCAGCTAGAATCATCATAGATAGTTTGATATTATACCTTAACCAATTAACAAAAGCAATTACTATTACATTAATATACCCTAGAGTCATAAGAAATATATGAATCTGTAAAGAGCTAACACAAATATATCCCTTTCATTTTTCAGGTTTAGGTAATCATTCATAGATCTTGCTGTCTATGCCATAATATGCAATCACTCTAACCATTTTGAACTACATATGCCCTAATATGAGTCTTAAATACTTTGATAATGCTGGTAAATTATCTTTTCGATGTTGATGGATTAGACTCTTTAATATATGCTTAATTAGGAATTATACTTCCAATACACGACAAGGTAATGTACTCCTTAATTGTTGGAACAATATTCACCCTATTGAAAATAAAGCACTGATATCCCAGATTCTAGAATCGTGCCATAGCTTAAAGTAACCCCTTTCTTATCCTATCCTAAATTGATAGTACTATATCTCTATACTTTTGGGTGAACAAATCTTTCTTGGTAAGGCTTTATTGATCCCATATGGCCCAAAATTTGTCAAGCAGTTTATCAAAACTCAATATTGACTTGGGTTGCAAATGGTGAGACATACCCGACTTTTAAAGCATCTCTATGTTGCTTTTGAATCTCTTTTGACTAATACTTGATTACACAGTACCTTTCCTTTATCAAAACCATATGTTTCCTTATAGTGCATGACTATTTGGATGGATGTTGTCGGTTTTATACCACGCAAGTGTACGTGTCAAAACAAGTAATATAGTGATGAATAAAGTATCGTTCCCACAAAGAGTTGTACTAAATCTACTAAGTGCTAAAATTAGCACAATTTAATTTTATTCAAATAAATAATTAAAAGAATATTAATTAAATTTTAAATTAAACTAACTAAATGAAATTTAACTAAATAACGAAGAAAAATAAATGAGTTTAGTTTACTCAATCAATAAAAACCTAGGATTACAATTTTCCTCAACACTTTATTTGAATTTTATTTTATCCTTTTAACCTTGACTAATGATATTGAGCTATTAACCTAGAGTTCTAATTTATTTATAAGTATCTTTCGATGGTCTTATAAAAATATCTCTTTTACTAATTTACTATATTCCTATGCAAACTAAATTAAAAGAAATTCATTAAGTTTATACTCTAATTTGATTACATATGGCATGCTCGTACATTCCTATCTAACATGCAACTTAATTCATCCTAGTAAATGAATATGAATCATATGCCACTCAATCCAGGTCCAAACACAAAATTCCATTTTTGAAGTTTATTAAAGTTACCAAATCAATCTAATTGTGGCCAATCAACTAGAAGCATTAAGAATAAGATTGAACAAGTAACTCAATTATCGTTGAATCAAGAAAAGAAAATTAAAATGATTCAAACTACATGTTGAGATCCATTATAATCCTAGAAAAATAAATTTAGCTTATATTGATTAAATAAAACATAAAACATAAAACAATAATGTTCTACCATCATTAATATTACAATAAAGATAAAAAGATGAAGGGAAAAGAGAAAACTAATAATTATTAAATCTCGATCTTCAACTTTTTCAATCTTTTCTCCTATTGCAAAATCTCGATACCTTCTTTTCTTTTTTAAGACTAATAGCTATGAAGTATCTAAGGATGCCTCTTAAACCTAAACATAAGGATTCTATTTATAGGCAAAACGCTTAATTAGAGAGACTTGATTTGTAAGTAACTTAAACATATTTTTTGAAGTTTCCAACTTGGAATCACCTTGCTTTCTTGGGTCCACTTTCCCTCTTCATTAGGTTGTCATATTTTTGGAAGCTTCTTAGTGTTTTGACCTAAAAAAATAGGAAAATTATTTAAATAACTAAGCAATTAAAATATAAGGAAAGCAAATAAGACTGAATTAACAACTGTAAAAAATAAGATATTACTAAATTAAGAACTACCAAATATGAATGATATTTAAATAAACATCTTTAAGACCTAGTTGATTTAATGTGCATAATGAGACTAAATAACTCTATTCTATAGAGTTATGACCCCCCCAAACTTAAGATTTTGCTAGTCCTTGAGCAAAATAAAAAAAAATCAACCAAATGAAACAAAACACAAATTAAAATGAATGTACTCAAATGATGATTGCCTTAATTTTCCTTAAAAGTCATTCAATATCTCAACTCAAGGTAGATATAAGCATAATTTAAATTTAAGCTTCAATTCAATCATAAATCTCAATGCTTCGATGTATTTTTGATGTATGTGTAAATAATCTATTTACAAATCAATTGTATACAAACTGAATAAATTTATGCCAATGTAAATTACGAATTAATACTAGATTCTCATATGTTTGCTTTTCATCTCTCTCTCCACTAATGTAGACCAACACCTCATTAAAGATTATGTAGAACTTTACTTAGCTTATAATGTAAGGCTAGGGTAAAGGTAGGATAAGGGCTATATTTCAGTTTAGTTCACCCCTATACACTTTTCATTATTCTAGATTTTTTATTAAGCCTATTGTAACACTTTAAATACATACACTTTTTTTTCATTTACATACTTTTGTATGCTTTTTTTTCATGCTTCACCAGTATAACTCAATCCAAAACATGGCTTAGTATATTTTCTAAAACAATTTCATACTCATGCCTATGTAGTGAAGGTTGATCATGGTTTTTCTTTTTAGGCTAGGCAGAAAAAAAAAATATGTGTGTCAATCAAAAGAAAAGGATGTATTAATTAGGCTCAAATGGGGCAACTGAGGATTATTATATAAAGGTAGGCTTAGAATGGCTCAAACGGTCCAAAGATGGCCTAAATCATTTCCTTAACTTAATGTTGTCTAGGATTTCACCTCAACAAAGAATATAACAAATTCTAAGCCTTTAGATTTAATTATAATTTTCATCAGCATAAACATTCTTCAAATAAGCAATTAAAATCAATGCAAGAGATCAAATATTTAGAATTTTCAAAAATTACATTCTAACAATGAGAAAAATAAAAGAATCTAATAACCAAATTAATTCATGCTTATATTTTCCCAAGAACCAAGATAAATCAATTACTAAGTTCTCATAATTGGATAAAGATCTCATCATATTAAACACAAACATTTCAATAAAAATAAAAGAAACTTGAAAGATGCAAATGCATGAAAGCTAAATGCAAATTATTCCCCAAACTTTACTCATTCTAAAACATCCCTAAACTTAAACAAAGCATTGTCCTTGATGCATAAAAATAAAAAAATCTTAAGATAAGAATAGTCCCCTTTCATTGGATAAGGTGGCAGATGAGAGTGTCTAAGAATCATTATCCTCCTCCTCGTTCTCATCTTCGCCAAATTGCTCAATATGGGGTAGATGTGGCAGTGGAGGCATTCGAGGGCAATTTGTCATGTTTAAGCCCAGTTGATTCTCGAAAAAGTGGAACATTTGCTCCATGGCTTGATTACATTTCATTTGATAAGCCATTTGTGTTTCAAGGTTAGCAAAACATTGATTAATTGTTAGTCTTACTTGATGTTGGCTCGGTCATTGTGGAGCAGATAAAGAAATAGCACCAACATTTCTTGGCCAAGTAGGTACATTGCGACTACCTATTTTATTTATAATATTGTAATTAATGGCTATCTCTGGGTGGAATAATTCTTTAGATTCTTCCCATTGAATATTTGCTTTGCCGCATAAGGAAGTAATCAAGGACATGAACCATAATCCTTCTCTCACTGACTACGCTATATGAATCATCGCTGAATAGATAAGTTTGCCAATGTCTATTGACTCATCGGTAAGGATGGAATAGAGCAAAATTGCTCCATCTTTGGTAACATCACTTAAATACTTACTAGGAATTGAATTAGCAGCTATGAAATGCAACTAAATCTTACCATTTTGATGTAATGTAGAAGATTTAAAGGATATGGGTTCATCTTTAGACATCTTCCATTATGTATTAGGCTTGCAGAGATAGTCCTTCACTTCTTCGAGATCTATGTTGCCCTCTAGGAATTAAAATGTGTTGGATCACTACTAGAGAGAGACAGAAAGAGCATAAATCCTCTTGAAAAGCTTGCTTGAATCTTGTTTAGAGCAAAATATCATGGAGATGAGAGATAAATTCAAGAAATTTAGTGTTTTAGATGATGATTATGATGGTGAGTAGGTGTTTTGAGTGTAAAGGAAGAGTGTTGGAAAAGGATAAGAATAGGGTGGTCGAGAATGAGGTTAGAGTTTTTAGGGTTTTTCTTAAGTAACAACAAAATAAAAATTTTTTTGGTTGGCACTATAGCACTACAGTGCCAGCTCTTGACTTCTTAGGAGCTATGGCACCCGGCTCTTGATTTTTTTATGTAACAAGGCACCATAGCGCTGAAAGTCTAGGGTTACAGCATCAAGTCTTGAAAGAAAGGGGTGCCACAGTGCCAACTATAGTAGCATGCCTTTTTTTCAAACAACATAAATGAACATTATAAAATAAAAATATTAAGAAAAAAGAAGAAACTTCGGTTACCTTCCAAAAAGTGCCTGATTTATAATCGTTGTCTTTAATATTTTTCAATCATTTTGGGTTTGTTAAATTGATTAAAGACTTTTGGTGATCAAATCCACCTCCCTAATAATGTTTAATTCTCTACCCATTAACTTTAAAACTTTAGTTGAAACTCTTATCTACAACTTTGACAATGCCATATAGAAATACTTTTGTGATTTTGAAAGGTCCCAGCCATCGAGACTTGAGTTTTCCTGAAAATAACTTTAAGCATGAGTTATAGAGAAGAACATATTGACTTGGCTTGAATTTTCACTCAAGAATCTTTTTATCATGCCATCTCTTTGTTTTTTCCTTATAAATCTTGGCATTTTCATAAGCTTGAAGTTGAAACTCGTCTATCTCATTTAGCTGAAACAATCGCCTTTCACCAGTGGCATGAAAATCAAAATTCAAATTCTTGATTGCCCAATATGCTCTATGTTCAGGCTCTGTTGACAGATAATAAGTTTTACCAAAAACCAATTTATATGGAGACATCCTAATAGGTGTTTTATAAGCAGTTTGGTATGCCCATAATGCATTATCCAATCTCTTGGACCAATCTTCTCTTGTTAGACTGACTATCTTCTCTAATATCTTCTTGATTTCTCGGTTTGACACTTCAGCTTGGCCATTTGTTTAAGGGTGATATGCTATGGCAATTTTATGTTTAACCCTATATTTAGCAAGGAGGGCTTCAAAATATTTATTGCAAAAGTGTGAACCCTCATCACTAATAATAGTTCTTGGTGTGCCAAATCAAGTGAATATATTATTCTTTAATAAATTTAGTACAACCTTCGAATCGTTGGTTGGAATGGTAGCTAGTTCAACCCACTTTGAGACATAATCTATAGCAACTGGAGTGTAAAGATTATTGTATGAGGAAATAAATGGTCTCATAAAATCAATACCCCATACATAAAAAATCTCTACTTCTAGGATGTTGAGTGGCATCTTATTTCTCCTTGATATGTTGCCTACTCTTTGACACCTGTCACATCTCAAAACAAATTGGTGAGCATATTTAAAAAGAGTTGGCCCATAAAAGCCTGATTATATCATTTTTCCTGTAGTTCATCCTCTTCCAAAATGCCTGCCATAATCTGATGAATGACAATGCTCCAAAATATTTTCTATTTCTTCTTTGGTACATATTTTTTAATTATATGATATGCACATTGCTTAAACAAGAAAGGTTCATCCCAAAAATAATACTTAACAACCTACAAGAAAATTTTTCTATTGTTGAGAATTTAAATTAGGGGGAAAAACTCTACTTACAATATAATTGACATAGTTGGCATGCCATGGTAATTCTTTTTGATTTACCTAGAAGAGCTGCTTATCTAGAAATGTCTCATTGATTTGGATGGAATCGCCAACATTTGCCATGTTATCTAATCTTGAAAGATGATTCGACACTTGATTTTTTGTTCTCTTTCTATCATGATCTAAATCGAATTCCTGCAAGAGCAGTATCCATCGGATCAATCTTGGTTTGGCATCTTTCTTTTCAATCAAATACTTAATAGTAGAATGGTCAGTATAGACAATAACTTTAGTGCCCACAAGATATGATTTGAATTTATCCAATGCAAATACTACAGTAAGCAATTCTTTTTCAGTAGTAGTATAATTTATTTGAGCATCTATTAAAGTTTAGCTTGCATAGTATATGGGATGCAAAACTTTTTTTTTGTCCTAATACCGCTCCAACTGTAAAAGCACTTGCATCACACATGAGTTCAAAAGGAAAATTCTAATCTAGGAGATAATAATAGAAGTAGAAACTAATCTTTTTTTTCAATTCTATAAAAAAGCCTAAACATGCATCATCAAAATTAAATGGTACCTCTTTTTTCTAGGAGATTGCAAAGTGGTTTGGAGATCTTTGAGAAGTCTTTAATGAATCTCAAATAAAATTCAACATGACCAAGAGAATTTTGAATTCTTTTACTAAAGTTAGAGGGGGAAGTTTTTCAATTATCTCAATCTTTGCCTTATCTACTTCAATACTTTTTCTTGAAACTAAATGTCCTAAAACAATGCCTTCTTGTCCATCAAATGGCATATTTCCAAATTTAGGACCAAATTTGTTTCTTCACATTTTTGTAGCACCAAACCTAGATTGTGCAAGCATTTGTCAAAAGAGTTTCCAAAAATTGAAAAATCATCCATAAATACCTTTAAGAAATTTTCCACCATGTCAAAAAATATAGCCATCATGCCTTTTTGAAAGGTTGCTAGAGTGTTACAAAGTTCAAATGGCATTCTCCAAAAAGCAAAAGTCCTATAAAGGCATATGGAAGTGGTCTTCTCTTGATCTTTTAGCGCTATGGCAATTTGATTGTATCCTTAATAACCATCTAAGAAACAATAAAATTTTTTACCAGCTAACTTGTCAAGCATTTGATTAATGAAGGGTAAAGGAAAGTGATCCTTCCTAGTAGCTTTATTAAGCTTCCTATAATCCCTGCAAACTCATCAACCTATAATTGTTCTTGTTGGAATTAGCTCATTATTGTCATTAGAAACCACAGTCATCCCTCTTTTTTTTGACACATAATGAACTAGACTCACCTAAGAACCATTAGAAATAGGATAAATTTGCCAGCATCCAACCACTTGATAATCTCTTTCTTAACCACATCTTTCATGATTTGATTAAGTCAGCATTGATGCTCTATTGTGGCCTTGTGATTGTGTTTAAGGAGGATTTTATGCATGCAAAGACTAATCTCTTTAATATTAGCAACTAACCTTTGTAATGCTCTAAAATGTTCTATAAGCACTCTAAGTAATCTATCTTCCCATTCATCATTAAGAGAGGATGAAATAATAATCAGCAAAGTAGTCTTCTGGCTAAGAAAAGCATACCTCAAATGTAGAGGGAGTTGTTTAAGCTCTAGGATAGGTGGCTTCTCGATGAAAGACTTAGTTCGCGCATTAGATAAAAGTCCCAAAGTCTTGAATTTAGAATTGGATCTAGTTGAATATAGTGAATTGAGCAACTTCAAACACTCGATGAACTCTTCATCATCATTTTTGAAAGCTAATACCAGTGTTGCTTCCAAGGGGTCAGCCAGATAACTTTCTATAAAAACTTCAATTATTGCCCTGTCTATTATATTTACTACAAAACAGTTATCAGATTTGTTAGGGAATTTTATAGCTTTGAAAAAAATTAAATGTTACCTTTTGGTCTTGAACTCTCATGGTAAGTTTGCCATTTTGTACATCAGTAAGAGCTTTACTGGTTACTAGGAAAGGTCTCTCGAGTATGATGGGTATTTCATGATCTTCTTCCATGTTAAGAATTATAAAATCAGCTGGAAAGATATATTTATCAACTTTGACGAAAACATCTTCAACAATGCCCCTCGGATATGTGTAGGATCTGTCTGCCAATTGTAAAGTAACTGTTATTGGTTTTACCTACCAAAACCTAGATTCTTGTAAACAAAAAGAGGCATCAAATTTATACTTGCACCAATATCACATAATGCCTTCCCAAAAAATTGATTCCCAATGGTGCATGGAAAAGTAAAACTTCCTGGATCTTTGAGTTTAGGTGGAAGTTTCTTTTGCAATATAGAACTACACTATTTAGTAAGTGCAATAGTCTCAAATTCTCTTAATTTTTTTCTTTGCAAGATATCTTTCATGAATTTGACATAGCTAGGCATTTGTTCTAAGGCTTCAGCAAAAGGAATATTGAGATAAAGTTTTTTAAATACTTCAAGGACCTTTCGAAATTGATTATCAAGTTTCTGCTTTTGAAGACATTATAGAATAAGTGGTGGTGGATAACCATAAGGTTGTTGTTATTGGATCTTATTAAATTTTTTCACCCTCTTTTTTTTCTTTAGAATATTCTGGCTCTTTTTTGCATTCTCAATCTCTCTTCCATTCCTGAGTGTAATAGCCTTCCAATTCTCCTTTTCATCTCTTCTTGGATTGGGTTTAGTGTTACTTGGAAGCATTCGTAATGGACAATTATTGATGGAGGAAGCAATCTACCCAACTTATGTTTTAAGATTCCTGAGAGATATTGCTAGGGTCTGAATGATATTGTCTTGGCTTTCATTTTTTGCCCTTAACTCCATAAATACATCTTCTATTTATGGTTTTCTTTCTTAAACTAAAACTTGAGGTTGGTGAAAGACTCGAGCTTGCTGAGAAAATCTAGGCAAAAATGCTTGCCTATTTGCAGTTTAAGGCCTTTGGTTATTATTCCAAGAAAAGTTTAGATGATTTTGCCAACCTGGATTATAAGTATTTGAATAAGTGTTATTCGACTGCCTATTATAATTTCTAATGTAGTTCACTGATTCAGCATAATTAGAGCACTGTTTAGTAGAATGTCCATCTCCATACACTTCACTAGCCACAAAAGAACTTGGAATTGACTGTACATTCATAGCATCTAATTTCCTTATGATTGCAGCAAGTGTAGCATGAAGTGAAGTAATGGCATCAGCTTCATGAACTCCTATAACATTTTTTTGCAAACTTCTTTCAGTGGACCAATTATCATTATTGGATGCCATCTCTTTGAGTAATTCATAAGCTTCATCTGGTGATCTCCCCATAAATGAACCACCTGTAGTAGCATCAATAATAGTTCTTATTTGACTCATCATTCCATTGTAAAAAGTTTGAACTTGAAGCCATTTGGGAAGACCATGATAAGGACATTTTTGAAGCAACTCCTTGAATCTTTCCCAAGCTTCATATAGTGATTCTATGTCATACTGTCTAAAGGAAGTGATGTCATTCCCTAACTTTGCTGTTTTGGCTGGAGGGAAATATTTGGCTAGAAACTTTTGAGCCAAGGCATCCCAAGTAGTGATAGAATCGGCTGGAAGCACAATTAACCAATTTTTTGCTTTATCCCAAAATGAAGAAGGAAATAATCTCAATCTAACAACATCATCTAAAACTCCATTGTGCTTGAAAGTATCGTATATTTCTAAAAAATTCATAATATGAGCATAGGATCTTCACTGGGTAGGCCACCAAATTAAACTTATGTCTGAATCATCTGAATGATGGCTAGCTTTATTTCAAAGTTGTTGGCTTGAATGGTAGGCCTCCAGATACTAGAATGCTTTGAACAAAAAGGACAGTGAATTCTCATAGACACTTTGTATCTTCTTCTTTGGCCATTGTATTATTTTCAGTCAAAGCTTGTAAATTCTCCTTTCTAAGTCGATGAAAAGTTCTTTTGGGTTTAGAATAAAAAAAGACAAGTTACAAGTTTCTTGCTCTTTGCATTAATGGCAAAAGACACCTAAAAAAAATAAAGTAGGATTAAATTTGCTTGGTATTAATATTAGCAAAATAATTTAGTAAAACAAATCCTCGGCAATGATGCCAAAAAGTCAACTTTATAGCACACAAGTGTACGTATCAAAACAAGTAATATAGAAATGAATAGAGTATCGTTCCCATAAGGAATTATACTAAATCTGCTAAGTACTAAAATTAACACAATTTAATCTTATTCAAATAAATAATTAAAAGAAGATTAATTAAAATTTATATTAAACTAACTAAATGAAATTTCACTAAATAACAAAGAAAATTAAGTGAGTTTACTTAATCAATAAAAACCTAGGATTACAATTACCCTCAACACTTTATTTGAATTTTATTTTATCCTTTTAACCTTCACTAATGATATTGAGTTATTAACCTAGAGTTCTAATTTATGTATAAGTATCTTCTGATGGTCTTATAAAAATATCTTTATTAATTAATTTACTTTATTCCTATGCGAACTAAATTAAAAGAAACTTGTTAAGTTTAGACTCTAATTTAGTTAGATATGGCATGCTCGTATATTCCTATCTAATATGTAGATCAATTCATCCCAGTAAATGAATATGAAACATGTCATTGAATCCAAGTCTAAACACAAAATTCGCATTTTCAAGTTCATTAAGGTTGCCAAATCAATCTAATTGGTGGCCAATCAACTAGAAGCACTAAGAATAAGATTGAACAAACAACTCAATTATCATTAAACCAAGAAAAGAAAATTAAAATAATTCGAACTACATGTTGAGTTCCATTGTAATCTTAGAAAAATAAATTTAGCTCATATTGATTAAATAAAACATGAAACAATGACATTCCACCATCATAAATATTAAATAAAGATAAAAAAAATGAAGGAAAAAGAGAAAACTAAGAATTGTTAAATCTTGATCTTCAACTTCTTTGATCTTTTCTCCTATTGCAAAATCTCGATAGCTTCTCTTCTTTTTTAAGACTAATAGCTATGAAATATCTAAGCATGCCTCTCAAACCCAAACATAAGGATCCTATTTCTAGGCAAAACCCTAAACTAGAGAGACTTGATTTGCAAGTAACTTGAACATATTTTTGGAAGTTTCCAACTTGGAATCACCTTGCTTTCTTGAGTCCACTTTCCCTCTTCATTAAGTTGTTATATTTTTGAAAGCTCCTTAAGGTTTTGACCTACAAAAATAGGAAAATTATTTAAATAACTAAGTAATTAAAATATAAGGAAAGCAAATAGGACTAAATTAAAAACTACTAAAAATAAGATATTACTAAATCAAAAACTACAAAATATGGATGGTATTTAAATAAACATCTCTAAGACCTAGTTCATTTAATATGCATAATGAGGCTAAATAACTCTATTCTATAGAGTTGTAAATGGATATTGTCCCTTTCTTGTCAATAGCCTTTTGATGCACTGATGATAATGCTAAAATGCATGCCAAACAAACAAAGCAAACAAAATCATGGATTAGTCATGTTATATCCCCTCATCGCCTAGTCACTAAGTGTGATCTCCTTGAGGAGATAAGCAATAAAGGATAGTTGGATAGCTTTAATCTTTATACTACCAAATACGTTTGATTGCCATTTAATCTCTACTCGCTTAGAGTTTTAGTTCAAATAGAACTTCTATCAAGGCCTATATATATAGAGGTAACAACAAGCACTTTTTAGGTATGAGCTACTAGAATTTTTTTATTCTCTTTTCATTCTTCATTCTCAACCCTTTCATTGACTTAAGCATCAAAGTGTCCCCCTAGGGGCCAACTCTGAGCCTCTTTCATCTTTACTGTTTGTAGGATCCCTCACAGCATCTCCATTGTTGCATCAGTAATTGGCATTATCTGTGGAATGGCATACTCTTACATATCTGGAATATGAGTAATCCCTTATTAAAATAGGAAAAATCTATGGCATCTCAAACAACTAAATTTACTCATGTCACTCAAACCATCTTTACAACAAATTAAGAACCTTTTTGGTTTTTGCCTAACCCTATAACACTTTGCTTCACTATGACAAAAAGGCTCTTCACCATGGCTGTGACAATAATGTCGATCCCACTTGATTTTTTGTATGCCCTATCCTATTTACAAACACCTTTTACACCCAACACTTAGCTTCAATCATCAAATTATTTTTAAATTCGTGCATTAAATAGGGTAGGCATATAGTCCCAATAGGAAAATAACACATGGCTTTAGCCTAGAATTGTATATAAAGATTCTTGGAATGACAAAAGTACCTCAATAAATGGTCCTCATGTCATTTTGCACACACACTAGTAAAATTAAATTTTTTTTAACTTTTACTTCATCTATTTTTCACTAGTCTTTGAGGTTTTCACCATAGTTTTTGCCAAAGGTTATATCCCTTGCGTTGTTTGTGTATCCATATCAACTTAGGTAAGAGTTTTTCTATTTTATTATTGATTTTTGTAGGAGAATTTTTAATTTGTGTTAGGTGGGTCTATGGTCCTATGACAAATTTAATTTTTGTTAAAATCAATCGAATAAAAGGAACTTAGAGGTGAGTTGTAGGGAAGTTGTATGGCAGCTATTTATGATGGAGAACGTGAATGTTGATGAAAGCAGTAACCTGCTATTTATTATGGTCGAAAAAAAACTAGATGCCCTAATGGAGGGGTGAGGCCTAAAGGGCAAAACAAGCATAAAAAGAAGGTGAAAATGTAAGGCATGGTTAAAGCTTTGCTAGTAAAGAACTAAGCAGAGAAGGTGAGGGAGCGCCAACTGTTACAATGGAAATAGATACCAGCATGGTAGACTTATTTTAAGGCATGATCAACATGGCGACTATAAGAGAGATATTAATAGAACGAGGATTCAACTTTAGGTGCTTCAAGATATCAAACCCTATATTTGGGTGACCTATCATGAGAGTTGAAGAAAACACCATGCCTTTTTACTTGCATATTTTTAGAGGGGGTTCCATCTTCTTTTAGAGCCATTCTTTTGCGAGGTGCTAAATTGATATGAAATATCACCAAAACAGCGTAAGCTAAAACATAGGTGATGTTGTGATATATTTCATCATTTGTAAAGAAAAAAGATTGGGCTTCATCGACTGAGGTGACACAAGACTTGTTTTCTTTGAAAAAATAGGATAAGCATTGGTATTATTTATAATCTACTACCAAGAAGATGATAACTGATATTCCATCCAATGCTCATGTCATTAATGATGTAGGGCTTTCTAATCGAGTGGAATTCATTTTCATTTATAAGTAACTTGAAGGTGAAGCTGAATTGGAAAAAAATATTTTTGCAGTCGCTAGTGCAAATGTTAGGACTACTTAACTCTATGAAAAATCCAGGCATGTTGTCTAAGTGGTGATCCTGTTAATCTCGCAACGAAGAGTGGTCGTTGTAATAAATGTAAAAGTCAGAGATGCTTGGTAGCATATAGTAAGATCATTATTTTAACATAGTCTATTTTGCAAAGTCCTAGTCTATATTTAGATCGCCCTAACATAGCTGGCAGTCTTAGACTACCCTAACACATGACTAATAATATTGGATTGCCTACAGTTGGAAAGGAAGTTGCAACTGGATCAAACATCGATCAGTGCTTGACCTCTATAAAAGAGAGTATGGAGACATCGATAGGGTGTATGTTGCTATTCTTATGGAAGGTATATATTAACAACATTTACCATTAGAAAATTAGTATTCTTTAACTTTAATTGCTTACTTTTCTTTATAGGTATGGATTCTGCTACTCGTGCTGCATTAGCTGCCCACGGAACTGGTCGAGTAGCTGCATGAAAAGAAAAAGGAAAAGAACATAGAAAAGTAAGAGATAGCCAAGGTTAGTAGCCTATGCCAAAGCATGTTACCTTTGAGCCTTCTATTATCCACTTGACTGAAGTTGAGATCATTTCTCTTAGTGGCTCTTTTACTGCAAAAGCTATAACTGTCACCACTTCTAAAGTTAAGCTTTTACTATGAAGATTTTTGCTTGTCATATATCCTCAGTTGTTTTGCCCCTAAGCCTATTGTGCCTTCAACTGGGGCAAATAGGTCAACTTCAAAAAGTATTGACTTTCATCCTTAGAGGCATACTCCTAAACTGAGTGCTAGGATACTGAGTGATGGAGAAATCACTTGTAAGTAGGGAAATAAAGTTATTTATCCCACAGACATGGAATTTTTGTCGGTGAAAAACCTAGTGCCGAAATAGAATTTACTTTGGCTTTTGTAGTAGAGGTGAATTTTTATTCAGACCATAATAGCTTTTCTACTACCATTAACCCATCAGTAGTATAGTTGGCAAATCTAGTTGAGGCAAGCATATTGTTACCATTATATTAAGTGATGCCTACTTTGCCTCTGGTCAACCTGCAAGGCTATTGCCTCACCTATTTTCAAGCATTAGCGAATGAAATGATGGCCCAATAGGCCTTCATTCGACAATAACAACCATAAGAATTGGTGACCTAAAAGGCCATTGTTTAATAGCAAAAATAGCAAATTAATCAGTTTTTACAAGCACAAACTAGTCACCGAATCCAAATGCTTGGTCGATCTAATATTAAAAAACACAGACTAAGTACCAAGCACCATAACTTGAGCATAAGAAACCAACAAACAAATACAAAGAGTGGTGAGATCCAAGAAAGTTCTTATTCTACTCCCAATAGCAACTAGCACATGAGGTAAGAAGAGGTAGATCGCCCTACATAAGATCGCTTGCTAGCTGACTGAGTGGTGGAATAGTTAGAAGCCAAGCACAATCCCTTGTCCTTAGTCATCCACCAAGTACCAATTCCTAAGAAGATCAAGCTTTTGCCAAAAATATATGATGGTATGATAGACCTAGTAAATTATTTAAATCACTTTTGGGTGTTTCATAATCTTCGAGATGTCCTTAATGTTTTTTAGTATAGAGTATTCCTAATAACTTTTTATGGACTTGCCCAAACTTGATGGTATTACTTAAAACTAAGATCTATCATAAATTTTTACAATCGAGTAGACAGCTCTTTGCTTATTTTTGCAGTTGTAAGACTGTAGCTAGAACAGCAACTAGCCTCGGGATTATCAAACAAAACCCTGATGAAACACTCTAAAAATATGTCAAACACTTTAACGTGGCTACATTAGAGGTCAAAGGCCTTAACGATGAATGGGCCTTCTAGGCATTCATTTTAGGGGTTCACCATAAACTCCTAAAGCATACTTTAATGGACCCCCAGCCAGTAAAGTTATACTAGATTTATGAAAGTTTGTTGATGCCAAGGATTATGAAATTGCAAATTGCAAATTGAATGCCCTGACGGAGATCAATGAAGAAATCACTTTGGGCAAAACTTGAAAAGATGAGAACAGTTTTTTCAAAGAGGTAAAATAGATAGTTGCCAAGATAACAAACCTGAACCTATGGCGTACTAATCATAAACAAGTAGAAAGTAGGATTGGGCACTGTCATACAACAAATATGAATCTTACATGGCTCTTAATACTAGTAGGGCACAGATTCTATGCCATTGTGAGAGATGGCTTGATAGAATGATCACTACCTATGAAAGTAGATAAAATCCATAAGAACCCATAAAAATATTATGAGTTCCATGATGACATTGACCACACAACAGAAGAGTGTATCAGTCTGAAAAATGACATTGAAGCATTAATGCAGAAGGGATAGATCAAGCAATTTATGAAGAAAGACAATAAGGAACCATCTCAGCAGCCTAACCAACATCAAGGCAAGTCATAGGAAAAACCCCTGGTCATGGGCACGATTAATATAATTATTAATAGCAATGATCTAATCTGTTATGGTAGTAGATACATATTTGAAAAGGCTTAAACAAGATAGTTAGAAGGTAATGTTTAGCGATAATGATGATGAGTGGGTCATCAATAATGGAAATGACCCAATAGTTATGTTAACCATTATGGAAAACTATCGCGTAGATTGAATCTTGATTGATAACGAAAATGTAATAGAGGTACTTCAATGAAATGCATTTCAAAAAATGGGATATAGTAACAGCGATTGACACCCATCACTACCAATATACAAGTTCGCCAACCAATTTATACCCACAAAGGGTTCTATTAACTTACCAGCCACTCTTAGCAGCAGAAAGCATATAATCACAATAGTGGTCAATTTCTTAGTGGTTGATCAATCATAAGCATATAATGTTATTCTTTGGCAACTTGAAATAATAAAGGCCAAACTAATTACCGCCTTAAACAGCTTAAAAGAAAGGAAGGCAATTATTGGCTAGCTTTGAAACAAAACGGTTGAGCGTGGCTACTCATTGCATCAATTATTGTACTTTTCTTATTGACTTGGGCAATGCCATCTCTAATATAGCATTTATCTTCTCCAAATTTGCTTTTATCCCCCTTAAGGATATCATGAAGCTTAAAAATTTACAAGTTGCTACATTAAATGTACATTCTGCTAGATTCAACTTTACATTATACCTTCATAAGATCTCAAAGGTTTTTTCTAAGTCCATAATGTGCTATTTGATCTTTATACTTTCTATAAGCATATCATTGACATAGACTTTCATGGATTGCCCAATATGATCTTTAAGGATTTTACAAGGCATTGAAAAATAGCTCTTACATTTTTAAGTCCAAAGGGCATAACTTTTTAGTAAAAAAATCCCTTTTTTCGTGATAAAAGATGTTTTGGCTTAATCTTATGAACCTATTCTAATCTAATTATATCTGGAGAAGGCATCCATGATGGAAAGAAACTGATGCCTTGTTGAAAAATCAGAAAGTTGATCTATTATTGGTAAAAAGAAATTAAAAGGAAATTATCTTTAAGATAGACCTTATTAAGGTCAGTGAAGTTAATGCACATTCTTCATTTTTTGTTTGAATTTTTCACCATTACGATGTTAGCCAACCACTCTAGGTACATTACTTTCCTTATGTATATGATAACTAAAGCTTATTGGTTTTTTCTCTGATTTCTTGAATCCTCTCAAAAGAAAATTTTTGCTTTTTTTGCTTAGTTGGTTTGGCTCAGGGGTTTACATTTAACGTGTGCATAATCATATTTGTATCAATGCCTAGCATATTAGCAGCCAACCAAGTGAAAACATCTGCATGTTGTTGCAAAAAGTTTGTTAAGTTGTTCTTGGCCTTTGGTTCCAGTGAGCCTCAAATTATTGTGAACAAGTTGAGGTTTGGTAGGTTTAGTGATATCTTTGCCATTTTTTTAACTAGCTAAGGTTTTGGATGATGGAAGTCATCCCTAACGTCCAAACTTTCGAGGGTCAGGGCACTCGAATTAGTTGGTGTTATTGTATTTAATGATAATATACTCCCCACCAGAGCTTCTACATCTTCATCAATGGAACCCTAGTTTTTCTTGGTCATTTCTATAGACATTAAATGGCATCATCGAGTGACTGTTTGGTCAACTTTTATATAGCCTCTCTTGTCGGGGTGAGGAATTTAACCATATATTTTTAAAAAATATTTTTCAAGTTAAAACCTATTTTTTTCAAATATAAAAAATGTTTATTTCTTAAAATCACTCAAATTCTTTCTTTTCTAGGGGATACTGCAACATCACTTTTCCAAGGGGATTTTCTAGCACCATTTCCTTCGGAGGGATACTCTAACCTTACTCTTCAAAATACATCCAAAATCTAAGTTTTTTTTCTCTTCTAGGCTTTTTCGAACCTTTTATCAACCTTTTTAAGCCTAAGATAGCCATTAAATCCAACCATTTCTCAAAATTGTCAATTTGATTATTCCTCAATAGTCGACGTTAATTATGAGATAATGTCAACTATTATTTCTTTTCTATACTCTTGTCTATTCATCTCTAATGCAATTTTTATTATATTCTTCGATGTCCTACTAACATGTTTCTCTTCTTGATGATGATTTGTATCCATATTTTCAAAAAACTCGAATATCATTAAACCTAAGGCCGTGTTCTACATCAGTAACCCTCAAGTGCTTGACATAGAGTATCCCTTTCCGAATTAGTTTGGATTTATTTTACTGAATCCTTTATGTTTCTCCTTCCTCTTGGGTTGCATAAAGAGATATTAATTAAACTTTTATTATAAGAAATAGGATCCAATACAAAAATGTACTACTAAGAAGGGGATTACACATAATTAATGATTACATGAAGAACTAAGGAAAACCAACACTTCAATAATTTATGGCTAGATGGTACTAATTTTGGACATCGTATGGGTGCTAATCCTTCCCCATACGTAATTAACTCTTAGACCCTTAAAAATGAACTCTGATATATGCAATTTGTAACATTAGTTTTTTGAGTTTTATAACTCAGAATCATTGCTTTTAATAGGTATTCGATCAAACCTAGCCCAAAATGGTTGGTGGCAACTCCAGTTATTGCCATTTTGCTATGGCCATCCAAGACCGATTGGATGAGCAATTTGTTCCTTTGTCCCCCCTCGACTTTCACTCTATCATGTCTAATTCAAATCCCAATCAAGGAATGATATAAAGGTAAGCCCCATTTCCTTTTCATTTTTAGGTCACATTGCTTAACCATATGTGTGTGTGAGAGAGCAGATATTGCACAAATATGGATAGAAAGATTGGGCAAAAACTGCACCATGCTTATCCTCAATCTAGGATATATGGTGGAATGACCATACTACACTTAAAGGTTGGTTACTAAAGGGTTTTTGTAAGGTCAGACTAACTCTTCAACATTTAGTTTTTCATGATGGGTTGTTAGACCCCACTTTTGAACTATGAACATGATTAATAAGATTACTTATGTTCATTGCCAATCTGTTGGGAACCTAATGGGCCACATACAATAAGGTAGATATGTTGGATTAAATCCAGGATTTAATTAAGTATGACTTAATTAAAAAAAAGGTAATTTGAAAAAAAACCTTAGTTAAATAAGTTTAATTATTCAAGACAAAATTAGATTTATGAATTTATGAAATCTAGATTTTATTGTCCAATTAAGACATTAACACTAAAATTTTCATATTTAAATAATATTTAAAATTAAGACATAAAATGTAAAGGTTGACAAACACTAGTTCTGATTGAAATAGGATTTCACCTAGAATCGGTATTTGATTGAAAATTATATTTCCTACCTCAATAATTTATTTATTATCCCATCAAATAGTATTTTAATATTAATTATTTGATAATTAATATTAAATAATATTAAAATTAAGTTAAAAATAGTTTAATTAAATTAAGAATTTTATAGTGCTAGAATCCATAGGGATGTATACTAGTAAATTATGTTTCCAATTTATTTATTTAACTTTTATAATTATATTTATTAAATAAATATTTCTTCTTTATTTAAATAAATAAATAATTAAATTAAATTCATGGAAACGCAAGTCTGGCCCCAAAAACCTTAATTATTGTGCTATTCACAAGGAATATGGTCCAAGCTTGTTGGGTCAATTTTTTTTGCCCACTTTTGGTGGATGTTTTGGCTAAGGGTGGTTGGATGAGATAAACAATAAAGTTTATTTGAAACTAAGGTTGGTTAGGTGTTTTAATTAGGTTAAAACTCTTCTATCCTAAATCAAACTAGGGCTAGGATTAAGCTATTAAATAAAGACTTAGCTATCCTATTGTTTCCGCTACCTCTTAGCATATTTATTCTTGGTTTCATGCTACTATCTTTTGAGAATTGTTCTTGGTTCTTGGTTGGTAAAAACTATTGGAATTTGGATCATGCTTAAACAAATAAAAATAATAAATTTAATAATCGTTGTTATATTACATAGTAAAAAATAAATTAAAATAATAACAAATTCCATTAAAGGATAACTTGCGTGTCTTTAATCAATCTAAAAAATTTAAGAACACAAAAATAAAAATCATACCTCATCCAAGGTTGTCAAGATCTTGGTTATATTTTGAATTTGATTGTTTTTGCACAATGTGCTTAGTTGTCACAAACCAAAGTCGTCCAAATGTCTAGCCACTAATGGTGATCCAGATAGGAGACTTGAAAAACCTTCACGAAGGTAAGGATTATGTTTTAGTCAGGGGCTATGCTAGTGGCTTAGGTTTCACAAACCTTCTCTTTAATCAGTGCAGACACCCTATTTTGTTTAGGTCTCTAATTGACTTTTTCTCGATTTCAATGGATCAAGTGGAATTTCCTAGGTTTAGGCTTTCTTGGATGAGTTATAAATGATAAAAAGGTCTAATTAAGTTATTGGTTAGTTTCCATAAGCTTAGTTTAACATAAAAGGACATCTGGGCTTAATTGTTTGGTTTAGGGGTAGATGCTAAATTTAAAAAACCAGGACCTGGGACTTGAAAATCCAAGAGTCAAAATTTGATAGGTATTTGTCTCTTGAGAGTATTAGAGTGGTCATTAATGATATTTGGATGAAAAAAAACTTGTTTTAGAAGTTCAAATCAAAAGTCAATAAAGTGACAAACGTAAACTATATGCAAAGTCAACTACAAAATGTTAACTTTTTAGCCTAGAGTTAGATTTCAAAATTGGAAGAGTTCTATAACTAAGGTTTTGAAATTGATTACTCCAAAATGAAATTAAATGTGGACTTTAGCTCAAGAAGGTTTAATCAAGACTAGGAAATAAAAGAACCTTAGGAATTTAGAATACTAGGAATTCTTGGGAGCTTAATCCAAGTGGTTCGAGATAAAAAATCTAAAATTTTTTTGGAGAAAGTTATTAAGGCACATTTCTACTGCAAGATGCAAAATTTAATTACATTCTGGCATAAACAAATCAGGAACATAACAAGTTGTACATAGATTAGTGGAGGAATTTTCTTAGCCAAATTTCCCATTTGGTTAAAGTACCAAATTTTAATTATTCATTCACTAAAGGTATTAATGTCATTTCTTCGAAGTTTGTTAAGAGGTTAGTGATTAAGCTAAGATCATCCATGCGTGATTAAAGTTTAAATCACCAAATTTAAGGATTATAAACAGGGGTGATCATCTATAATTTCATTACTTCAAAACACTTAGAAAATTTTAAAAAATCTAGAATATTCATTTTTCTCTCAAGCTTTCATCATCTATAGGAGAAGGTCAAGCTTGTAATAGGTATAATCTATCACTTTTCTTTTTAATTTCAATTCAATTTCATGGTTTTAATGTTTGATTCACGTCAACATGCTTGAATGTGATTCAGCCAAGGTCTTTTAATGTTCTCTAGGTTTCAACCTTTGTGAATCATGGTGCTATAATGTTTTGATTTAATTTTGAGCTATGATTTACTTCATTTCATGTTGTTTTATGCTTGATTGACTAATGAATTGATGAAATCTAACTTAAAAGTAACCTTAGAAATTAAAATAACCTTAGAAATTAAAAGCTATGTTTAAGCATAAAGATTTCTTTAGATCTAGGTTTAATTTCTTAGAAATTCAATTGTTAGCTATATTAGCTTTGAATTAATCATTTGTTTTGATATAACTAAAACTTAAGCTTAATTAGCTTGTGTTTAAATATTTTCAAGATTAGTATTTTTCTTGATGAAA
>JAQSVH010000013.1:5255683-5282606 GCA_029448705.1 Adansonia digitata
AATTTGTTCCAAAATTCAACTTTTTTATCTTTATTATTTTTATAAATTAATATTTTGAGTAAGGTATTAAATTCAACTCATTCTCCTCAGAATTATAATTATTTTTGGAATTTTTCTTGTTTTCAATATACAGGGTTTTTCTACTTTGTAAAATTTTTTGGTGAGATTTTTCTAAGTTTAAAATTTTTAAAATTCATCAAATATTTTTATTAAATTCATGTTAAATTATTTTTTGAAACTCTAATTTATTTTATAAGTTTTGAATTTCTTTATATATATCAATTTTTTATAAGGATTTTTCTCGTAAAATTTTATGAGTTTTAGATTTTGCAATCAAGATTTTCTGATTATTGTGATCATATTTTTTTATTTTTATTAATTTAAATTATTTAAATTTAAATTTTGGATTTTTGCAAGCTAGTTTCATGAAAACTAGTTTAGTTGGATTTCAACTTTCCTTTAACCAATTTAGTTTGATTATAACCATGTTATTATATGACCTCGTCTTGATAATCAGTTATATGATGAGTCATCCATAATGACACACAAGATAACAAAAAAATTAATTTATTCTTATCATAATTAAATATCTACCAAAAATAAAAAAGAAAAGAAAAAGAGAGAAATTAGGCATGAAAAATTGCCTTGGCCAAATGGCCTATATGATGGGGGGGAACTTGATTTTTCCATTCACCATCTTCATCACCGTCCATGGGAAGAAAAAAAAGAAGAAAAATTTAGAGAGAAAATTTAATGAGAAAAAAAGAACAAAAGGATAGTTTTCAAAGCTTTAATATTGAAATTATGTTGCTTTAATTCAAGAAAGTTTTTTTTAAAAGTGTTCCTCAAGAATCTTTCATTTTATATTATTGATCTTCATTTTTCTTTGATTTTCAAAGTGTTTTTCGCTCCCTTCAGTGAGCTTCATGAACCTAATTTAATTAGGTGAAAGCAATAAACAAAGCTTTTGTGATTTTATCATTTTTCTCACTTATTATTAAAGGGTTTTTTTAAATCAAAGATTTTAAATGAGCTAATATTGACTTTGGATGTTCTTGAGTTTTTATGTTCATGTATATGTTTAATTTCATTTCACGTTATGTGATAGAATTTATACTAGCATGATTTTTCATGTTTTTTTTTTCTAAAGTTGATTATCCATGTTATGATTTGAGTTGCTTATTATTAAAGGTCTTTTAAATCAAAGATTTTAAATGAGTTGAATTGATTTTGGATGTTCTTGAATTTTTATTTTCATATATATGTTTAATTTCATTTTATGTTATGTGATAGAATTTATGCTAGAATGATTTTCCATGTTTTCTTTAAAGTTCCTTAACCATGTTATGATTTGAATTTGGTAGTAACTTAGGATAATTTTTACATGTATCCATGCTTGGATTTATGAAGAAGGAATCCTTGAAATAGTCAAAATTTTAAGAGGTCAAAATGCAATTTTCCTTTAATTTTTAGGCCATTTAGAGGTTGTTTTGGACCATGGCAGCACCTTTAGGGGTTGTTTCATAATTGTTTAAAAATGTTCAATCTCATTTTAGGGTACACCTTTGCTAGGCTAAAACCTATGGAGTCAAAATTCAATTTTCATATTTTTAAGGCCATTTAAGGACATTTCTTAGCTTGATCAAATCCCTAGGGATCATTATATAATTTTCCCATTTTGTCAAACCTAGATAAGAATATTTTTGACTTGATCAAATGGTATTGGCACACTTTGGCAAAATTTAAATTTTTAAGCCATTTTGCAATTAAATTTAACTTTAGGGATTGAAATGAAATTTTTAAAAATTTGTATCATGAAGATCCAACCTTGGTTCTAAGCAATTTTGGTGAATTTTTCATGCATTTTAAATTTTTAGGTGCTTTTCATGTATTTTTAACCTCCTAAGGGTTATTTTATAAATTTAAAAAATTTAAGGACCTTATAGCAAAAGATTGCAAATTATGGTTATTTAGGTCATTTTTATAAAAAATTACCTATTTAAGGTATTTTGGATATTTCAAAAATATTTCTAGCATTTTTAGCCATTTTGGGTCTGATATACAATTTTGAAAAATTTAAGGACTTATTAGCAATTTTTGCGCTTTAGGACATATTTGCCATCTAAGTTACCCATGTAGTGTAAAATTGTCATCTCATATCATTATTGATTTTTTAGGGTTATCAAAATACTTTCATGTCGAAGAAATATATGTTAAAGGTGTATTAGTAATTTACCTTAGAATCGAGTCCTATGTGATTACCAGGATACTTTCACATCGAAGGGACACATTAAGGATTGGATATTTTTATATCATTTTTGAGTCCTTTAGGGTTAGTGGGATGTTTTCACGTCGAAGGTACACATAATTTTAGTAATTTACTTAAAATTGTGTCCTATGTGATTACCGGGATACTTTTATGTCAAAGGTACATATTAGAGATAGGTTTGTTTTTTATATTATTTTTGAGTCCTTGAGGGTTACTGAGATACTTTTACATTAAAGGTACATTTTAAGGGTATTTTAGTAATTTATCATCAAACTAAGTCTTTTAGAGTAACTGGGATTGTTTCATGATGAAAGTTCCTTTAGAGGACATGTTGGTCACTTCCACCAACTTCGGATATACAGAGTTGAGTTTAATAATTTTCATAGGTAAAGTCTTAAAGTAATTTTTTTTTTATAAAATTGATTTTAAATTACGGTAATATCTCAAAATTAAAATACGTCCTGAAATTTCTCCCAGAATATGAGAGGGATTCTATGAATTATAACGAGTTATCTTTTTCAAAATGAAAATCAAGAATTTTCAAATTTCATGAAACAAAACCTCTAGTATTCTTCTAGTCTTCTAGTAGCGTACATGGGATATTTTAATTTTTAAATAAAACTTTTCGTGCTCCTTTGGTCCTCTAGTGGGACGTGAAAGATAGCTCAACCTTTCATGTTCCGTTGGCTCTCCGGTGAGGTATAGAAGATAATTTGATTTTCAAAATACTAAAACCCGATTTTCTCATAAGGAATAATAAATTGGTTTCATAGGATATTATTTTGGGAATTATAATTAGACATTATATATTGAAACTAGATTATAAAATCAAAATTTAAGTTAACATATGGTTAACAAGGTATCAATCACCAGATATCATGAGAGGGATCGATCCTTACCCGTAATTGTAACTGATTCTCAGACCTGTTTATGTGATCTCAGGTATGATTGTAAACCTTAGAGTTTTTTTTAGTGGTTTCATAATCGTTGAAATATGAACTCTGATAGGTGACCAATCTCACCTAGCCCAAATAGATTGGTGGCAACTCCAAATAAATAATCATTTCATAATGAATATTTAGGGTTAAGTAAGTGAGCAGTTCATCTCAAAAATCTAATCTTTGGAAATGAGAAAATATTAATGATGATATAGCTCCTAAAAATAAAAAATATATAAAGTAGTCATATGTCAATAAATATAGGAATGAGGTCTTGTAAGTTGGGCTAGTCAGGATTCCAATTCAGGCCACGTAGTGACAAAAGCAAGTTCATTTCTTTTTATCTTTTATTGCAATTTTGTTTTGCTTGTTGAAGTTATGAACTTGTTTAAACAATTGAACCTTTTTTTTTGGAATTATAACTTGTTTACTTAAAGATTAATGGTTGTTAAGATATTTGATGAAAATGACAGTTGTGAGTTATACGTTGAACTATCATGAGATTTCAATGTAATTTTTTTAATCTATAAAGGGTGAAATTGCTAGTTGTCCTTTCTATTTAATTTTGGTGATTAACACTGTTTATTTTGAATAACTTGTTGGCCTAAAAATGCGAATTAAAAAAAAAAATCATATTTTTAGGTTCTTTACTATGTCAATTCAAATTTACTAAAGGAAACAACTTCAACGAATGTTCATCATTTTTAGCTCTGTTTGCCAATCTATGAAGTTGTTTTACCTATTCCATGCAATATGTGAGAACAACATTATGCTCATTTCCTTCAAGTTTTGATCCATAAACCAACCAAAATCCCATAATTTTGTATATTGGAAAATGATTTTTTTTTTGGTAAATTTGAAAAACTCATATATGTTTCATATTTTAGTTGTAGCATTATTTTAAGACTTAAATAGTAGTTTTCTTTTGTTAGTACTTAAAAAATGTTCCATCCTTAATATATTGTTGTTTTTTTTTAGTTAGTAATTAAATTTTCTATCAAAAAATATATTGGTATAATAAGTTAATAAATATGTACAACTTTACAAATTTTATCATTTTTTGCTTAGAGGGTAATTTAATAAAAGATTCAAATTAGGAATCTTATATACCAATCAACCACATATAAAAATCTTATATGAAGGCTTACTAAATCAAACACAGATATGACATATTGTTGGGAACATGTCTTTGTCATCTTGCAAGTAGGAATCTTGCAAGTGGAAATCATATTACCAAAGGTAATAAAACATTATCCAAATCAAACCTCTTAGAAAAACATTGATGTAGGTAGCATATATTATTATTTGTAAGGGTGACACATTTAGTAATGTCCAACATATACATGTATATCTATGGGCTCCTTTGATGTGGATTTGTTGACTCAAAGTTATGACTTATATCTCTAATAGACTTGGGCATGGGTTGGCTGGGCTTGAATTTGGCTTGGCACAGTCTACTTATTTAGACTTAGATCACTATTCATCCCATTAAAAATTATTTTTATATTAATATTTATATATTTTATAATTATATTTAAATAAAATATATTATTTTAAGTTAAAATTATTGCTATAGGCTAGTCTGATTTGGAACAAGAAAATTGAGACCCAAGTCTAGGCCCAATGAGGCCGAGCAGGCTGCATGACTCTTGCCTAGGTCTAGTCTTTAATAATTTTGTATTAATGACTTATCTCTTTACTAGAGTTTACATAATATTGAACCAATTTATTTAAGATATAAAATTATCGATTAGACTTTTTTATGTGTTGTGAACATGTTTGATGAGTTAAAGATGAGTATGCAATTAGATGACAATTAACATGATTGCATAAAGTAGAAAAAGAATTAGATTAATCATGCAAATACATGTGGGCCAATCGATCTTATAAGGTAGCTTCATTAATTGCATCTTTCATTAAAGAAGCAAAATATCCTTATTACACCAGATTACATTCAAAAATGCCTAACATGATTACATTGCTTGATCACATGTTTCGTAAAATACAATAATTCTTGTTCATGGGTTTTGATGGGCAAGATTTCATGTGTCAAGGATCAAGCTATGTCCATCATGTTCTCAACCTCTAACTGGGCTCATTGAATCTATTCAGTGAGATGACGCTGATGGTCCTAATAATTTTGGCATGCTTGATCAACCATATATAGCCATTCTTGCTCCTGCTGATCGGAGGCTCTTACTAGCTTATCGACTTGGTCTTAGCAAGCTTGAAAAGAATGCTTTACATCTTGAATTCTAAGTGTCAGAGTCTCATTATTAGCTTGATTTACTCTTAAATCCCTGACTTGAGCTTCTAGCCATCCATTCCTTATTTGGTAAGTTGATGCAAGGGTACAGGTTTTAATAAGCTTCTCCCTATTGACCCTAGCTACTTCTCTCCATCGACATATTTCTTTCTTAAGTGTACCAAATTTTGCAACTAACAACTTACCAAGGTGATAAAACTTGCTTGCTTTGGTAAGGGCCATGTAATCTTTCCTCAGATTCTTAAGATCTTAGTTTCTCTCTTTGATAGCTCAGTTTATCTCACCATCCCAGAGATAAAGATCCATTTGCAATTGACTTTTCTCTTTTGTTAAGCAAGCGATTTCCTTGGTAAAAGTTGCCTTTTCTTGTTCAAACTTCTGCTTGAGCAATTCAATCACATAGGGAAATTCATCAACGAGTATTTATGATGTTCCAACACCAAATAGAGGCAAGACTTCATTGATGTGATGGATCTTTGACTCATCATATCCTGGGGCATACTACTTCCTCTCAAATACCTTTGCATATAATCAGTTTGTCTCTGAGCATGGAAAGCTAACTGAACTTTTGACTTATAATTGGGTTCAACATAGTCAAAGCCCATTACTCTAGGTCTTGGGTGAAAGGGATGAATTATTGAAACTGAAATTGTCATAGGACTAGGATGAATGCGTAACTACTGCTTCCCCTTAATCCCATGAGTGGCTCACAACTATAATCCCTGTATCGGTATATGACTGTTTGTGGTGAAAGCCAAGGTGCCGTCCATGTCGCTTTTTATCCCTTACGGTTCCAAAATTTCTAAACCCATTTTTTAGATTATTTTGGGGCCATTCTTTTTCAAGAACCTTGGAGATAGGGCTGAGGTTATAAGAAGTTGTATGACATCCTTTTCTTCGAGAGAAAGGTCATTGACAAGCCAAATTGAGAGAAATGGCACATATCTGATGAAGTGACTTGTACCCATCTTCTTACAAAAACTGAGAGCTCGAGTAGTTTTAGCAAAAATGGTCAATGCAGGATTAATGGTATAGCACAATCGAAAAAAGAGATCTGCTACCATAGCTTTAACGTAGTCTAATGTTTTTAAAAATATAACCAAACTATATATCACCAGAGCATAGATATCTTGAACTTTTCAAATATCAATGGTATTGGCAATTGCATCTTTTAATCTGGCCCATGAAATACACTCACTGTTCCCCTTCATTTTAATACGATATTCGGTCTAGGATTCTGATGCCCCGAGGATCTAAGCTAATCTTTTCTTGAAAGTTAGAAGGTGTAAAGCTTGTCAATATATTCTATCAGTGATGGCCTTCTTAATGTTGAGTAATGAGGTATATTCATCAATTATGCGGACCAAATCTTTAAGATTGAAGGTGAAGCATCGATATGCCTAATTCCAAAACTGAGATGCTACTTACAACAGACCAATATCCAAACAGACTTAGAGTAAAAGGGCTATGTCTTTGTATTTTTTTGTGAATAATTTCCTCTCAGTATTGTTCCAACCTGTTGATATATGCTTCAGATTTGCCAATCATCCTGATGGTACCCTATCTTAACCTTTTCATGCATTGTTGAGACATACCTAAGTTTAAGAACATCTTTAACTTCATATTGTCAGCACTTGATCCATGCTTAGACTTCTTAAAAAGGCTTCAGATCTGAAGTAGACTGATGCTCCATGGCAAACACCCCTTAATGAACACTGTACCATTTGCCAATTGTCCTATAATGATGATGATCATGATGAAATAATGTGTGCATCATCTACAAAAATAAAAGGGAAACAAGTTAGTGACTACGCAAAATAATAATTATAAAAATGAGGATATATATAAAAAATAACAACAAAAATACATCATTGAAATTGCCTTAACAATAAATGATATGATGCTTAAGGGTGGACACTACAATTGATAATAATTGGATAGCATAGCATGATATTCATGTTAAAATTACCTTTAGTAAGCTGGCATGATACCTTGCAAGGATAAGACTAACTAATTAGGTGGTGACATTGGTTCAAAACCACTTATGATGGGCACTTATTAAACAGTCATTTGGATAGCATACTGGCTTATTTTAGTTAGATATGATTTTTTATGATGACATAGGGCATTGTTAGTGGCATTAGTTTCTCGCCACTTATTGAAAGGGTTAGCTGTAGAACATTATAGCTTACCCTAAAAATGATTATGAGATAAAATAATAATTATGGGTGACAATGTTTATTATCACCTGTGCAAGATGGTATGTAAGAGTAAATGTAAGAAGTGTTTTCCTAAGTGGACTTATTCTTCAGGTTATTCTAAGGCACTTTGGTGTGGATTGACATGGTTTAGCTTATAAGGTTCACTATATAGGTTAGGTGGATGCCTAAACTGGTATTTGAATAGTTCTTCCATTCGATAAGGACAATCAAGGAACTTCAATCCTAGGCCTATTGCAGGTTTAGCAAAATGAGTTTGATCCAATGGATGTACTTCCCTATGCTAATGCAGAAGGGTACTCACAAGTGACATAAGTAATTTACACCCCAAAAGGTCTTGCCATGCCTATATGGAGGCATGCTCACGAAGGCAGATGGCTTACGTCCTACTAGTAATTGGGACCATAACCTCACCATAGTGTTTGGTGGGAATCGAATGCACATGCAAATGTATAGTGTGCATTAGGAAAACAATCAAATCTTTTGTTTTCCTCTCACATTACCATACTTATTTGAGTCAATATTTATTCAAGAACAAAAGAGTCCCTGACAATCATAAGGCAAGAACCATGAAAGATAAAAAGTTAGTAAACAAATGTAGAAAGTGATTATAAACAAATAATGATGGAATTCAAAAAAACCAAGAATCAAGCAAGATGTAGCTACTTGTAGGCTTAACTTTCTAAATCTTTTCCTTAGTACAGTCACCAAGTTGTCACCATATACCTTTTTTTTTTCTATCTTCAGAAGATCCAAAACAAGTGTGTATGACTTAAAAGATATATATAGTGTTTGGTCAGAGCCTTTGAGTTATCCCTTGGTGGGTATTTGGATTAGGCACAGTAATATAAAGGGGAGATATTGTCAGACAAATCACTTATCCATCTAGTATCAAAAAGTTACTATAAAGAAACCATAAATTTGGAGTCACCACCGACCATTTCAGGCTATGCATAATCAGGTGCCTATAGAAAATAATATTCTAAGTTACAAAACTCAAAATATTGATTTCAAGATCTAAAATGTCCAAAGATTTATTGGTTGGGTTTAGGAATTAGTTACGCATGGAGAAGGATTAACACCTTACAACGCCCTAAATCTGTAACTGCTAACTATATCTTGCTTTGGTTCGACCAAATGATCCTATTTTGTCATTATTTAGAGATAATCCCCTTTAACGCATGAACTTTTTTGAAGTTGTAAATCTAGGTTTTAATAGAAATTTTTTATATTGTCTATACGCAGGGGATTATGAGAAGCATAGGGATTTTTGATGAAAAAGCTTTTGAATTAAATTTTGAAGATTCAGATATTCTATGTTAAGCACTGGAGAGATACTAATATGGAACATTGCCTTGTAAAAATTCTTCAAACAATTTTGAAATATGAATGCACAATGGTCATTATAAAAAGGAAACGTGTTACTAGGACAAAAAAGATAATAATAAAGAAAAAATCACACAAAAAAGAACATAAAAGGAGGAGTGATTAGAATATATTTCGTATTGTCTTTGATTATTAAAGAATAACTAAAATGACAATTTTGAGACGTGTTTGGATTTGGTGATAAATTAAGGGATGAAAAAGGTTTTAATCTAAATAATCTAAGGTATCTGGAAAGAAAAAAATTTTAGGATTTTATGTAAAAGCGAGGTTAAAGCATCCCCTCGGAGAGGTGGGGTTGGAGTGTCCCCCAAAAATGAAGATTTTGATATTTTAAGAAAGTAATTAGGAATCTTGAATAAATCCAAATGAAAAAAAAATTGAGTTTTAGTAGAAAACGGGGTTGGAGTATCCCCCAGAGTGGTTGGGTTGGAGTATCCCCAAAGATGAAAATTTTTGATGATTTAAGAGAATAATCCCGAATGTTGAACAAATTCAATAGAGAAAATTCTAATTTTTTATTGAAAAGTAGGGTTAGAGTATTTCCTCGGAGTGGTGGGATTAGAGTATCCCCAAAGATGTTTTAAAAGAAAATAATTATGAACTCGAATGAATTTGATAAACAAAATTAAAGTCTTTTTACTAAAAAAGGGTTGGAGTATCCTCTCGGAGAGATGGGGTAAGAATATCCCTAAGAATGAAAAATTTTTAATGATTTAGAAGAAAAAGGATATTTATCTTATTTATTTTTTCTAAAAAAAATCTTAAAGATAGGAATTCAAGAATTTGGATAAAATATACTTTGTCATAAGCCTTGATCCGAGACCAAAGGGCTTGTGTTATAGGAGAGCTAATCGGATGCACTTCGAGAAGTTTAAACATCTCGATGATGGCAATTTAGAAGAGTGGTTAATTTTAATTCTAAAAAAAAAAATAGGGGACATCTTGCTAGCTTTTTTCTTGAATTTATTCTGGGTTCACCCAAAGGCTTTAGGAGATAAATGAAATACCGTTAAGAAGGTAATATGATGAGGATTGATATAAAAATATTTCAAAAATCCTTGAAAATCAATTTCTAGCTAGTTTAATTTTTGGATTTAGGCCTGTTTTGACATTGGTAGGATGTATAAAGGAAAAGGTGTGATGGAATTTGAAAAATCATCCTAGGCTCATCTAGAATCATTAAATTGCAAACAATACCTTTTTAGAAAGAGGATTTTGCAAACTTTTTGGGAAAAATATTTTAAATATAGAAAAGTTCACCTGATGGACTGAACGGTCTGAACAAAATGTAATACGCTAGTTTCAGGGATTCCAAATAATAAAGGTTTGAGAAATCATAATTCTTTTATCCAAAATGAACTGAAGGCAAACAAGACATCATTAGAAAGGTATTTCAATGCCTTTTAAGAGAAAAATATCAACAAAATTTAAAAAAAATCTTTTATGGTTTGAAAATAAACTTGGAATATAATGCTATCAAAGCAAAAATAAGTCAAATTCAAGTTATGACATCTAAATGTCCAGAACACAGGGACAAGAATGACACAGGAATCATGAGTTCATTCCATAATCTTGGAGTAGTCTGGGATGATGAAACGACCCGTTAACCATGCCACCATGAAGGTATTAAACTTAAGATCAAGACTTAATATATTTTTTTTATCAATTAAAAGGGTCATTTTTGTTTGAAAAACATTTTTTTAAAACTTATTTTACCATGAATCTAAATTTGAAATGTTTAATTTGTCCCTAAGATTGGAAGACCAATTTTATAAAATCATTAAATCCAGGCTATTCTTTATCTATTGCAGGTAGTATGAAATTAACTTAGGGAATTTTTTTTTAAATCAGAGTTTTAGGAAACAAGCAAGCATCCTGACAGGGATGTCATGAACAAAATACAATCCACACAAAGATGAACAGGGATAACAGATGCATACAAAGATGACGTTTTAATGTGGAAAAGATGACAAGAATGCAAGAAGGTGACAAATAAGATGCATGGAAATGATAATTCCATGAATGGAATAAAAAATCATGCTATGGAAGATGATATGAACATATTTAAGCCAAGAAAAGCTTGTTGGAATTTTCAAGATAACATTTTTATGCCATGAAACTCCCTAAAATGCAAGAAAATGCTTGAACATGCGTGATGCACGTTAGAAAGAACATCCAAGTATGTGTTAAGCATGTGAAAATAGTTGAAACATGACATGAACAAGGGACTGCTTTGATGACAAAATGAAAAAGAAGATGTTTGGCCTACCAAGCAATATCAAGGCATTAAAAGAACATAAAAATCCTAAGACTACCATAACCAAGGTAATAATAATGCGTGAGAGTCTTAGGATGGTTATAGCAGCATAAATGGTTCACTAAAATGATGCAAGCACTGGAAATGAAAAAAAATAGAGCTAGGTGAGAAATTATACAAAAACCCACAAGCTTTAGCCTTTTTCTTCGAGCAGCAAGTTTGGGCTTACCTTTTTTTTTGATGTTATTGTGCAAGAAGATAATGAAAAAAGAGTTTTCTACTTGGGTGTTCATGGAAGGAAGTTTTAAGAGGAAGAATGAATGGAATAGAGGGTTATAAATATGTTTTTATAGTAATTTTAAGAAGCTATGGGAATAAAAGAAGGTTGAGGGTAAAAGGTAATGAAATAATGTTTTGGGGCTAGAAGTCACTGAAGGTTTTTTGAGACTGCTGGAAAAATCATTACCTTCTTGGTTGAGCTAGTTTTGGTCCCTTTTTAAATTCAAGGTTCAGCCAATGCTTTTTTGGAGAGAAGGCAAAGGCATTTTTGATCTTCATTCATATATTAGGGGATAACTCCAAGTACTATGCTCAGTTGCTCTTATTTTCATTGGTTCTGCCATGTAGAGTAATGGTGCAGAAAGGCTATAATAGCCTACAACTAGAGAAAAGCCAAGTATGCCCTCTAACAAACCATATATTTCATGAAAATGTCCCTTGTCATTAGCTTGGGCTTTAAAAATTTATTTAAGTCCAATCATGAGCCTATAGCTGAGGCCTAGTACGAATTATGATATTTTTGGTGCAAGAAATATGTTTGAATTGGATTTTCAAAGGCTGAAAGATGGCTTGAGTTAGGCAAAAATGCCTTGATGTATCCATACAAAATATTTTGTATAGATACACAAGGTAGTTTTTACCCATGAGTATTAATAAAATGAAATGTGTATAGATACCATGAGAAAAAAATTATTTCTAGTCTCAAGACTTAGAGAATTACAAAAAAAAGAATCAAGGTTCTAAAACTACTGCAATCAAGGCCATGATAATGCATGAGAGTCTTGGGATGGTCATGGAACCATGAATAGCTCACTAAAATGATGCAAATGTAAAAACAGAAAATAAATGGAGCAAGGTAGAAAAAAATACCAAAATGGTTTAAACTTTTACCTATACTTGGAGCAGCAACTTTAAGCTCAATTTCTTCCCTCACTTTGTTATTAATTAGCAAGAAAAGGATGTAAGAAAAAGAGCTTTTGGTTATAGTTTGAGTTAGAGGGAGTCTTGAAAGGTAAAAAAAAGGAAATAAAGGGTTTTTAAAGTTTTTTTGACAGAAAAAAAGAGCTATAAGAACGAAAAGTGGTTTCAATGTAATAGTGCTTAGGATGCTTCTTAAGTGTTTAAAGAGTGTGTGCCAAGTTTGTTTTTAGTCTTTCTACAGAGCCAAAATAGGCTCCTTTATATAAAGTGTGTTTAGCCAATGTTTATGAGCTAAAAATAAGGGCATTGTGGGATTTTCCTTTATTACTAGGGGATAACTCTAGGTGCTATGCCCAACCATCTTTCTTTTCTTTTGCCATTGGTTTTGACATGTATAATAATGATGTAGAGGGCTTAGGAGGTCTGTACCATAGAGAAATACCAAGCTTGCCCCTAAACAAACCATGCAATCCATGGAAATATCTCATTTTATAGTGATTTTGGGCCTTTGAAATTTGTTAAACTCAATCATAAGCTTAATGCTAAGGCTTTGTATGAATTTTAATGATTTTTGGTGCCAAAAACATCGCTAAGTTGGATTTTGAGATCAATGGTACAAAAGTTAAAAAATGCCACAAACTAGGTAATTTTGCCTAAATGTATCGATACATTACATATTGTATTGATACATCTTGGCAAAAAACCCAATGTATTGATACAATGAAAGATATATTGATATATTCCTAGGATGTACTGATAAAGTCACTTTTGTATTGATACATTTTATCCAAAAATTAAATTTTAGCTACTACCAAGCCTTATATTGATACATTTGACCATGTATTGATAGATTAAGAAAATATATTGATACAATCCTCGTTCATATCAATATAACCAGTGAAATTTTGAATTCTGATGTTGCAGTGCCTTGTATCGATACACAAAGGCTATGTATTGATACATTCATGCAAAATTATGAAATTTACATACCTTGGGCTTTTTAAACCTTTTACCTAAGCTAGGAATGATGGGGAACATGTCCATGCTCATCAAAATGATTTTGATGATGCCTTGAATAATGACCTTTGATGCCTTGAATATTAGTTTGGACAAAATGGGGTGTCTACTACTCTCTCTCATTGGCCATTGCAGCATATCAGGGATTAGTCAAAGGCAAATATGTGCTATTTTATTTAGGATGAAATAATGTTATTGAATACTTACAAAAATAAGATTTAATTAATGCTTCACCATGATAGAGGTAATATATTGGCAGCAATTTTGAGCTTTTGTAGGGTTTAACCTCCCTACTGGGCTTTTGATATTTCTAGTGTTTAATTCTTCTAAGTAGGCACTAGCTAATGTGGGTTTTATCTCAATGGGTGTCTAGCTCTTTGTAGATGGACTCGATCGGTGCTTTGCTCTTTATGATAGGCTCGATTCATGTCTAATTCTTTATGAAAGGACTTGGTTAGCACCTAACTCTTTGTGGATAGACTTGATTGGTGCCTAGCTTAGTGCAAATAGACTCTATTATTGCTTGATTCTTTATGGATAGACTCAATAGGTGTCGAGGTCTTTGTCAACTGATAGGGAAAAAACATCCAGCTTTTTATGGATTATAAGGAAAAAGCTATCTAGTTCTTTGTGGACAAAAAGGAAAAGCATTTAGCTTTTTGTGGACTAAAAGAAGAAGGCGTCCAACTCTTAATGGACTTATAAATTTTGATATCTTATCTAGATGGTTTTCTTATTTCAAAAATTATGAGATTAGGAATTCTTTCTTGGAGTCCCTTCAGGGTTTATGAAAAGTAAGAAATTAAGCCTGAGGTTTTTAATTGTTTGAGTTTTACGATCAAAAGTTTATACCTGAAAGGCATTAATTGTTGTATGATTAATGCATGGGGATGCAAATAAATGTTTAAGGGATGCAAATATGATGATTCTAGAAGCCTAATTTGGTGATCGATTTCAGCTCTTTTAGTTGTTTACTCTTCTATGAGTTTTATTCAGGTAACCTCTTACCTTAGGGTTCACCAATCTTGCTTTAAATTTTCAAAAGCTTTGAATGTTAAGGTTGTTTCTGAAAAGGTATGGATGACCTATGATTGTGAAGGAAGGGTGCTAAGCTTGACTAACTTGTTTTGGGGGACTAATTTTTTATGTGTTGGCAAGTTTGATAGATTTATCTTGTCAATTTTGGTTCCAAAAGTGGCTTTTGATAGTTTGAGTGGACTGCTCTGAGTTTCGGGTGTGTTGATAAAAAAGTGAAAAGGAAATTTTTTATATTCTCTAGCTAAAGTTACTAAGGAGAATGTTTTGAACATGTTTTCAGGATAGAAATGTTTAAGGGTAAGACCAGTTATGGTCCCAAGGTTTATTCTCGATCTTTAGACATCAAACAAAGTCCCTGCAAAGTTTACATCTTTTTCAAAGTAATGCTAGGAAATCTTGTTTTCAGTTTTGTTCATTATCAAGTATAATCAATTAAAAGATAAACATGATGCACATGAAATGCAAGTGTTACAAAAAAGAATTAAAAGAGAAATCAAATAATTGTATTCCATTTAAAAGAAAAACATATAAGTTATGATAAATTTTGAGATCATGAAAGATTTTTAGACATAAAAGAGTTAAGAATAATTTTTTGGATAATTAGCCCTTTGATGTTAATGACATGAATCATCCATGGAGTGCTTTCGAAGACTTTTCTCAAGTAGGCACTTCTTCTTGTGTCAGTTAAACACTAAAGAGGCTCTTTTGATTGCCTTATGATGTGATGGTTGCCTCAGGTTTTGGTGGACATTGCCTTGTCTCTCTAGGTTAAGGTTAAAAACAAAGCTTGATAAGGTATGTTGAGATGGCAAGGAAATTAGGTCATGATTTGGTGTTTTGGTCATAACTATAAGTGTAGGTTAAATTGGTGCTAGTCTAGGTTGGTGATAGTTTGGTTGGATTAGGTTTGGGTAAGGGGGAGCTAGGTCACTTAAGCCACCCTTTCGAGTTTTCAACTTAAGCTGGTTTATTTACGTGGATGCCATTTTGGGTTTTCATCTTAGGTTTTTTTTTTAGGTCAAACATAGTATTTCTTGACAAAATTACTAGTAATAGGGTTTAGTAAGTCACTACCATACATCTCGATTACAATCAAGGCTCCTCTAGAAAGCGCACATTTTACCACATACGGCCCTTCCTAGTTTAGAGTCTATTTTCCTTAAGCATTTCTATGGACCGAGAGGATTTGTTTGAGCACTAGGTTACCTTTCTAAAATAACGAAGGGGCAAACCTTTTTGTTGTAAGCTCTTGTTATACACTTTTAGTACATTTGCCCATGACAAATAGCTTTCATCTTTTTTTTTTCAATAAGATTGAGCTACACATATCGATATTTGACCTATTCAGCTTCTTCCATTTGAGATTCCATCAAGACCCTAAGTAAGGGGATTTTGACCTCAATAGGTAGAACAACTTTTATACCATAGACTAGGGATAATGGGAAAGTGCCAGTAAAAGTTTGAACTATTGTGCCATTGGCATGTAGTACAAAAGATAACTTTTTGTGCCAAATTTTGTAAGTTTTAGCCATCTTTTTTACTATCTTTTTGATATTCTTATGGATTGCTTCAACTACCTTGTTCATATTTGGGTGGTATAGGATATAATTATGACATTAGATTTTGAATTAAGAATAGATTGCTTGCATCATTTTATTTTTTAGGTTGCATGCATTATCTGTAATAATCTACTCAGGAAGCCCATATCTATAGAAGATTTCCTATTTTATAAATTTACAGAAAGTGAATTTCGTAACATTAGTGTATGATAGTCACTTTCACCCATTTAGTGAAATAATGGATAGCGACCAAAATGAAATGATGCTTGCTAGAAGCCTTAGGAGTGATCAGTCTGATTACATCCATGCCTCACATAGAAAAAAAGGCCATGGAGTTCTCATAACATGTAGAAGTGATGGCTGGGTATGGATTTTATCTTTATAGATTTAGCATTTGTGGCACTTTCAGCCGTGGTTAATGCAATCCCTTTTAAGGGTCAACTAATAATAGCTCGATCACATGATTTGTTTCACCATTTGATGTCCATTGGTGTTCATACTACGGATTGCCTTATGGACTTTGTACAGAATTCTTTTGGCTTTGGAGGCATCCACATATTGGAGCAATACCTGATTCTAGCCTTGTGTAAAAATTCACCGTCCAAAATGAATTTCCTAACTATTCTTCAAATGGTTCTCTTACCAATTTTGGTAGCATATTTAGGGTATTATTGATCTCTGACATATAGAAGAATATTATGGTACAATGATAGCCCATCTCTTTTTTCCTCTGTCCTATATAATAGGTTGGAGTTTCATGGATACACATTTGAATAAGAGTAACCTGATTCTTGAGTTACTTTAAACATGAAAGCCAAGGTTGCTAAAGCATTAGCCATTTGGTTTTCTTTCTGGGGCAAATGTTGGAAGCTGATTTCATTAAAATCTTGTTTTAGCTCAAATATTATCTTTTTGTATTAGATTAGCTTAGCATCTTGAGTTTCCCACCTTTCTCGCAGTTGATCGATTACTAGGGCTGAATTCCTAAACACTTACTGAGTTCTAAACCTCTTTTGCATGGCAACTTAGAGTCTTTTGAGGTAGGTTTTATATTCGACTATGTTAATTAAAGTTTAGTCTGGCAATGAAAGGCTAGTTATTTCCATTAGGTAAGATCATAATTGCCTTGATTCGAAGCCTCAATGTATTTGAAGCTCCATCAAAGTACATTTTCCAAGACTGGTTGCAATTAGGAATATTTTTTACTTTAGATATACACATTAGATCTTTGTCTTGAAACTCAAAATCTAGAGGCTAATAATCATTCATCGCTTAGCTTACTAATAAGTTGGCTATTGCACTACCCTTGATGGCTTTTCAATTCATGTATATAATGTCATATTTTGAGAGCAAGACTTGCCACTTGGCTAATCTTCTTGACAAGGTAGGGGCCTTATACCAGTGTTTGATGGGTTAAGTTTGATGATTAGCCATATGGTGTGGTATAGCATGTATTTCTTAGCCTCGGACCTCTTCAAACCAGAGCACAACATATTTTCTCAATTGCTGAGTAGTTTTTTTCACAGTTCATGGACTTTTTGCTCAGATAGTAGGTAGCCTGCTCTTTCTTGCTTGACTCATTACGTTACCCAATACACAACCCATAGACTTATTAAAAACTGATAGATATAATATTAAAGATTGTTTAGGCATTGGTAGTGCAAGCATTAGTGGGTATGAAAGGTAATGTTTAACTTTGTCAATTGTTTCTTGGCATTCTTCATTTCATTCCCTAGGATTCTACTTTCAAAGTAATTGGAAGATTGGTTCACATTTGTTAGTTAGTTGAGATATGAATTAGGCTATGTAGTTTAGTTTCTCTATAAAACTCCTCAATCCCTCGTTCCTCATGGTAAAGTCTAATAGCTTGCTGAAGGTGATGCTAAAGGTCCACTTAGTGGGATTTAGTTTGAGTTGGTATTTGCACAGCTATTTGAAGAGTTTTTGAAGATTGGTGACATGTTTACTTTCCTTTGGCAATATGGCAATCATATCATCAACATAAACTTTTATCTCCTTATGCATGAATACATGGAGCAGTGTCATTATTTCTTTTTGATAAGTTGCCTTGGCATTTTTATGTCTAAAGGCATAAATTTGATATAGAAAGTGTGTTACATGGTCACTAAAGTAGTTTTCTCCATGTCCTCAGGTGCTATTTTAATTTGGTTGTAACATGAGAACCCATCCATGAAGGAAAATAGGGAATGCTGGTGCTGTTATATATTAGAGTGTTAAGTAGGGCAAAGAGAAGTTGTCTTCCGGGTTGGCCCAGTTTTTGTCCATTAGTCTACACATATTCGTACCTTGCCATCCTTTTTAAGGACTGAGACTATATTGGCTACCCATTAGAGGTACTTAGCTACTATAGAAATCCTACCTTAAATTGTTTATACATTTCTTCTTTGATTTTCAAAAGCATCTTCAGTTTCATTCTTTTAAGCTTTTGTTGTGCAGGCTTGCTTTCAGGTTTGAGGGGAAGTTTTTAGAATACAATGCTAGCGTCTAATTTAGGCATGTCTTGGTAGGACCAGGAAAACATGTCTTGATATTCTTAGAGAAGCTTTATCAATTTAGTTCAGGTTGATGGGTTTATGGAGGTTCTGATCTTAACTTCCTTTTGATCTACCTTCGTTCCTAAGTTTATGTTTTTAATGAGGTACAATATGTTTTTCTTCCTATTCAATTATCCTTAGAAAATCTAGTGATATTAGGCTTTCCTCAAAATCCCCTTCAAATTCTATCTCACCAGTGCAAATCGGTTGCTTAAAATCAATTTTTCAAATCTAAATATGAATATTCATGTCATTTTCATCTAGGTACTTGAAAATATGAAAAAAAACAATATAAGCAAAAAAATAAGTGTAAAAAGGTCTAAGAGTTGGCAAGAGGTATGAAAATGGACACAAAAGATGAAATGCATAATGCTTAGTCATTTTCATTGATAATACTTAATAAAAAAAGGCCATACAAAAATCCTACAATGCTCTTAGGCAAAAGCATGTAGGTTTAGTTCATAAAGTTTCTTTGAAACAGATTGAATAGTGCAAGAATCTCAATTTCAGTCCAAACATCTGGAACAAATCTTGGATTGCACAAACTGGTCTCCTAATCCATTGCTAACATTTTTAGCTTATCGCTCGCATTGATGGAGAAATCCCCAAATGCCTTGTTCAGTATGAACGCAACATTATTAGAGCCGATATTCACGTCTTCTTAAACAAAAACTTTTTTAAAGTAATGGAAATAAAATCGGTTCATGCCCCAAGTCTTATCTTAGTAGATGGGTTATTTTCTCCTTACAGTTTTTGTAAGCTTGCCTTTTTTCTTTTGTACATTAGGCTTGAGCCCCAAACCTGTTTTATTGATCTGATTGACGATCTTTAGAGCTTTGGCAATACCTTGATGACTTTTTTTGGGTCTTTTTTTGAGTTGATCATCTTTGCCTATGGTTAGCTTTAGGCCCATGTAAGTGCTTTTTAATATATGAGGCTCAATGATTGGCAAGCCTTCTTTGACATAAGTGGCATTGATGAAGTTGAAGGATTGAAAAGAGGATTTCAGTACATACTCGTTGAGCTCAATATACAGGGCATTAGTAAAAATAGTAGCGACAATTTTTTTCTCTCCCCTGATGCCGATGACTTTGTTCTTAATGATGACTTTTAGTTTTCGATGCAATAATGATGATAGTGCTTTTGTAGAGTGTTTCCATGGCCTTTCTAGTAGACAATTATACGATGAAGCAATGTCGTCACATGGAAGTCTACTTTATAGATGCATGGGCTAACTTAAAGTAGGATAGTGATATTCCCTACAACATCTTTGCAAGTCTTATCAAACGCTTGCATGACTATGCAACTATTTCAAATATAAGATGTGTTGATAGAGAGCTTGTTGAAGCAAGGTATGAGCATTACATTCAAAGCTGACCCATTATCAATGAGCACATTAGGCAACGTGTTGCCTTTGCAGTATATGGTGATGTGAAGGGCTATGTAGTTTCCTCTTTCTCTATGGGGAATCTTATCATCACTGAAAATACATAGTTATCGATAGTGATATTGCTAACTAGGTGATCCAGTTGGCTTATTGATATATAATGAGGAATATATGTTTCATTCAAGACTTTGAGGAGAGTATTCCTATGAGCTTTAAAATTCAAGTGTAATGACAGCACATATATCTTGGCGAGTTACTTGTTTGATTAATTGCAATGCTATATTCACTATGCTTGATGAACTTAAGGAACTCTTTAGCTTTTTTCTCACTTTTTAGTTCCTTAATTGTTGTTAGATTTAATTCTTTGGTCATGATCTTTGAAGCTTATGGGATATGAGTAATATACCTCTGTTGAGTGTCACTGTCTAATGCAGTAAGGGTGTAGCATCTACCACTGTGGGTCAGGTGGCTCACTCGTGAGAGGTTGACATTGGCTGCTTATTAGCTGGATTCTTTGGTAACTAAAGTTTTTCTTTCATACCTCTAAGGTACTGCTTTGTCTTCCTATAAGGAAAAGGGAACAGGAGTTGAATGATCGTTTTTGATGTAGGTTGAATAGGGGCAGCTTTGATATCGAGTTGGTTGGCAAAGAAAACCAATGGCTTCTGACCTCGTAGGGAAGACTTTTCTTGTCTTTTTCCATGGCATTGATAGAAGATATCATATTTGCTGATTTAATAAAACAGGTTCACTTTTTATCATTGAATTTGATTTTATTCTTATTCATCATTCTTTGGACCATTACATGAAACTCTTTACATGTTTGGAGAATATGACTATGGATGGTACAAATGTCATAAAAATCAATGGATCCCTCTTATCTTTTTAACCATGTAGACTAACTCTGCTTGCATTAAAATTTGCCATACTAGATTCTTGGGTGTTTTGAATTGCTTTATATTCTTTATGTTTTCACAATCATCTTCAATACCCATTGCATTCACAACTGATTTAGTGTGAGTTTGTAGTAAGGTGGTTCTAGCACTAGATTTTAGCACTTGGTCATCTTTGATCTTTTCTTTTCCTTTACTTTTGATGATATCTTTTCTAATTAAGTCACCTTTCATGGCCTTATTAATCATTCCATACAATATGACTACACTGGTAAAGTTTTAAGGATACTTTTCACTATTTTCTCATAATAAGGCACTCGTAAGGTGTTGACGAATCTAACAATCATCTCTTTCTTTGTCAACGGAGGGTAAATTTAGGAGGTCTGCTTTATCCACCTCTGAATGTATTACTTAAAGCTTTCATCAGCTCTTTGTCATGCTTAAGAGAGAGAGGCAATTTGAAACCCAGTTAGTGGTAAGTCTATCCTTATTTATGGCATTAATAAATTGCTGATGTATTCATCCCACTCCTTATAGAACTCGATTTCATATCAGTTCATCATATCTTGAACCATCTTTATTAAAAATGTGGGAAATGTTGTAGAATGTGTCCTCTTTTGCAGTAAGAGCAAAAAAGGATCAGTGGCTTCTTTATTTGGCTTTTGATTTCTAACACTATCCTAACCTTTATAAAGGTTTACCATTATTTTGTTGGTGTCTTGACCTCTTTGATGCTTTTCTTGACCTAATAACTTTTTTCCATAGATTACCGCATTCACTCTTGGTTTTGCATGATTTGGAAGAGGGTTAGCTTTGAAGTTTGGTTTTAACCTTGTTTGACCTTGATCATACTTTTTCCTTACAAACTCTCTACCTTTCTTCTAAATGAGGTGCTATTCTGATTAGAATGCCTTTATGGCTCGCCATGGTACTCATAGTAGGCATTTTCATCATACCATTTGGGATATGGGGGTGACCTTGGATTTATGAAGATCGGAGCCATTAACTGACTCACTAATAGACAAGTGTAAATCTTTTTATAGGAGTAAGAAAGTGGATCAGAGTGTTCTTTTTCCTAGGGTGCTTATTGACTATTTAGAACTCTTTCATTGTTTATGTTACCAGGTTGTGTGCCCTGAGAAGCTCATTATTAGGGTAGACACAACATAATAGGCTAGCGATGGCATTGGTGAGTAGAAATTAAAACCCGAATATGCTGTGTTAAGGAAGTATAAGCTTTGTGGTGGGTACCTACTTTGAGGAAACTTAGTTAAGCTCTCATTGATGGCATTCACCTCTTTATCTTTGCCTTTAAACAAAGTCTTTTTACTTGAGATAGACAACTCCCCACCAAATATCTTGCCAATTTTGATAGCATTATTGATCATCTCGCCCGATATAACCATGTCGACAAAATATGTTATGGCATTTCCTATTGGCTTATTATAGTAGGGAGCTAGCAAGGTATTGAAGAAGATGACCATTATTTCTTTTTCGGTCAGGGTAGGATGAACTTGAGCAGCTTTCTTTATCCATTTTTGAGCGTATATTTTGAAACTTTTAAAGTTTTCTTCTCTATATTCGTTAAGAAGAAATGATTTAGAGCCTAGTCAAATATGTGTTTAAATTATTCTATGAAAGACCATTTTTGAATTTTGATGGGATCAAGCCCTATATACCAATGGGTAGCTGCCCTAGTTAGGCTATCCTAAAAGCAGTAGATTAATAGCTTTTCGTTCTCCTTCAATCTAGTAATCTTACGATAGCACATGCAAAGGTGGGTAGTAGGATCTGTAGTCTTGTTGTACATTTCAAAGTCTAATACCTTGAATTTAGGTGGGATGACAAGATAGGAGACTAAACCCAAAGTTTTGGTGTCTATGACCCTAAATCTATCACTTTCTTCAATAGCTTAAGGCACTTTTTTAGTGACTAATACTTGTTTTGGTCCTCATCAGTTTTAGAAGACCTCTTTACTTTTTCTTATTTTGCTTGTTCATCAAGATCTGAAACTATAAGTTTTGCTAATAAAGAGCCAACACCGTGGAATCCTTGAACCAAATGGGGACCTATTGTAGGGTTAATGTAAATGAATAGTTGAGCTGAAGGGATTAACATAGTTGAAGGATGCTGCTCATGTGATGTCCTTTCATTTGCATTGGTGGCTTTCATACCACTTTTTCCTAGGATTGACCGGTCCTTTACCTATGTCAACAATGCTTGTTTATCATTTATGTTTCAAAGCTTGGAATAACAACTTGGTTGATTTTGCAATCTGAGCTTGGAGTTCCTCATTATTACAAAGTGACTGGTCTTGAAACTTTCTACACATTAGTTCTAATCATTTGACATAGGCTTCATAGTCATTTTCCATGGCTATTCAGCATTTATGAGCATCATATCAATGATAAACGGTGGATTCTATGTTACAAAACATTTGTACTTCATAGGTTTAGCCATATTAGGATTTTATGATGTGCCATGAGCATATTTGATGAGATGATGGTGAGTATACAATTATGATAGCAAATAACCATTAACATTAATGAATGGATAAAGCAAAAAAAGAATTAGCTTTGTTATACAAATGCAAGAGAGACAATTCAATTGCAAAATAGCTTTACCAGTAGTATCTTTCATTAAAGCAATAAAATAACCTAATTACACATAATTACATTTAGAAATGCTTGACATGGTTACATTATCTAATCACATGTTCTAAGAAATACAACAATTCTTGCTTATGGGCTCTAATAGGCAAGATATCTCACATTAAGGACTTAGGCACATCCATCATGTTCTTAGCCTCTAATTGGCCCCCTAAATCCCTCAGTGAGATGGCTGTAGTGGTTGTGATAATTCTGGGGTGCCTGATCAACTATCTATAGCCATTTTTGCTTCTACCATTCAGAGGCTCTTACTGATTCATAACCAGGCCTTGGTAAGCTTATACAGAATGCTTTGAATCTTAAATCCTAAGCATTAAAGTCTCATTCTTGACCCAATTTGCCCTTAAATTTAGTATAAAGGCCTTAAGACATTTGTTTTTCCTTTGGTAGGTTGATGCAAAAACGTGGGCTCTGATAAGCTTCACCTTGTTAACCTTTGCCTTTTTTCCCATTAGTTTGACTTTTGATTAAAAGCTGCTAAGTTGGCCTCCTGCTCTGCTGACGATTTACTAATGTGCCTTCACTATTTGCATTTTAGAATGCACATAATCTTTGGTCAGTCTATCAAGATCTTTCTTAAGATGATTTCTCTCTTTGACAACTCGATTCATCTCTCTATCTTAGAGATAAATGTCCATCTGCAGCTAAGTCTTCTCTTCCTTCAATGAGCTATCTCTTTGGAAAAAGCTACTCTCTTTTGTTCGAATTCCCTCTTGAGTAGTTTGATCTCATAAGGAGCCTTGCCAAATTGGCTTTAATTCGCCAATTTATCGGGCAACGACAGAGCATTATTAACATGATGGGCCCTTCACTTATCATATTACATAGTCACATTGTTACCTCTTTAATATATCTCCATCCTGTGAACTTTTCTCCAAGCATGGGAAGCTACTTGGATTTTTGACTTGTTGTCAGTTTCACCATAGTTGAAGTTCCAATGCTTAAGGTTTTGAAAGAATAGGATAAATTGCTGGCATTGAAATTGTCACAAAACCAGAAGAGATGCACAGTTAGTAATTTCCCCTAATTCCATAAGTGGCACACAACTAAAATCTCCACATCTATATACAATCAATTAAAAAGACAATTAAGAAGCATTCCATGTGACTTTTTTTTCCTTTTGAAAATTTAAAATTTCTTGGTGCACTGTTTATCAATCTTTTCGTGGGGCTATTTTTTCCAAGGACATTAGAGGAAAGGTTGAAGTTAGAAAATAATTTGAGCAATATTATTTTCTCTTTAATGTGAAAGTGATGATGAGCCAAATGTGAAAAAGTGACGTGTATCTAATGAATTGACCTGTCCCTATTTTCTTGTAAGAGCCGAAAACTCAAATAGTCAGCAATAATGACGGGTGTGAGATTAATGTTGTAACACAATCAAGAAAATAGATCTACTACTACCCTTTCAATATAGCTTATTAGAAGTATAACCAGTCCATATATTGCTAAAGTGTATATATCTTCAATTTTTGGGATGTCAGTGGTATTCACCATTACTTTTTTTAGACTAATCTATGAAATGCACTCACAATTCCCTTTTATCTTAGCATGACTCTCGATCAATGACTCTGTTGCCTCGAGAATCTAAAATAATCTTTTCTTGAAAGTTGGGGGTTGCAACACCTTATAGAATATTCTATGGGGTTAGGCCTTCTCAATGTTGAGTAACATAACATATTTGTTGACTATACAAACTAAATCCTCACAATTGAAAGTGAAGCATCGATATGCTAAATTCTAAAATTATGTAGTTGCTCGTAACAAGGCAACATCTAACCAAACCTAGAGCAAAAAGGCTACATCTCCATATCCCTTCATGAATGACTTATTCTTGATGTTATCTCAACTATTCCAAATTTGTTTCTACTCTTGGTATTAGTTTTGTTGGAATTTAATCTTGACCCTTTCATGCATTATCGAGATGTAACTAAGCTTGAAAACCTCTCTATCTTTATGTTGATGACCCTCAGACCAAGTTTTGACTTCTTTAAAGGGCTTGGGGACGGAAGTAGGCTATTGCTTTATGACAGACACTTTTTAATGAACACTGAGCCATCAGCCAATTGTCTTATAATGATGATGATTATGATGAAATGATGCATGCGTTAAACAGAAAAGCAAAAAAGAAATGAGTTGGTGACCGTACAAAAATAATACACATAAGAAAGATAAAAAGGATAACAACAAAAATGCATTATAGAAATTACCCTGACAATAGGCTATATGATGCTTAAGGTTGTATATAACAATTATAAATAAACGAATGGCATAACAACATGTTTAGGTTAAAAAATAGCTTTTCTAACAAGGTGATTAAATATCTCACGAGGATAAAAACTGATCGACTATGGTAAGTGCATGTTAAGCCATTATTCGGATAGCATATCAACTAGCTTAGGTCAGATGTGAATTTTTTAGGATGACATGGGGTATTATAGGTGATGACATTTGCTTGTCACCATCCACTTATTAAAGAGGGTTAGCCATCAATCAAATAGCATAATGGCATGTCCCAGTAAAAAAATGATCATGAAATAAAATAACGAATACAGGTGACAATGTTTGTTTATCATCGCCTACATAACCATAGTGCATAGGAGTAAATGTAAGAAGTATTTCCCTAAGTGACCCTATTTTTTGGGTTATTCTAGTAACATTCTATTATAGCTTGACATAGTTTGGCTCATAAGATTCACTATAAGGGATTGAGTGGATGCCTAAATCAGTATCTAAGTTACTTTTCTATTTAGTAAGGACAACCAAAGCACCCTGACCTTAGGCCTATTGCAAGCTTGGTGGAACAGGTTTTATTCAGTGGATGTATTTCCTTATGCAAATACGAAGGCTTACTCACGTAAGATATAAGTACTTTATAGCTTGAAAGGTTTTGCTATGCCTATGTAGAAGGGTATTGATAAAGGCATATAACTCACTTTCTTCTAATAGTTAAGGCAATAACCTTACCATGGAGGTTATGGGAATCTAATGCAAATGCACATGCAAGTGTGTGTCAGGGAAACAATCAAACATTTTATTTTACTTCCATATTACCATACTTATTTGAATCAATAGCTATTCGAGAACATAATAGTCTCTGACAATCACAAGACAAAAACATGAAAGGTAAAAGGTTAGAAGATAAAAATAGAAGTAAAAAAAACTAAGAATAGAGTAAGACACTACTAGTTGTAGGCTTAACTCTTTAATTTTGTCCTAGTGGAGTCACCAAGCTATTGTGACATACACTTACCCTAGAACAACACTTGCC
>JAQSVH010000013.1:5314562-5326875 GCA_029448705.1 Adansonia digitata
CCTTTTCTTGAGGTCAGAAGAAATACACAAATTCTAGAATTAATATATTTAGATGTATGTGAATTAAATGAAATTCTCGCAAGAGGCGAAAAGTGCACTGAAATCTTAATTCTGATTTTGTTTCTATCTAGCCAACTGTATTATTTACCCAACACGAGTTTGAACTACGAGATATACTACAATGCTTAAGTTAGCAATCACTCAAGGAGAAAAATAGGAGGAAACAAAGAGAGAATGCAAAAAATATAATGATCTTACAGTTTTAAGTTTTATCTCATACTTTCTTACCTCGGAGCATGGGGAGCATAGAGGTAGTCGCTATAAGTGTCAACTATGTTAATGGTCTGTCATTGACTAGACTGTTAGTCCAGCCCGACTTTGATGTGTTAAATCCTCTTTGGAGTCACTAGATGACTTACTATTGATGAGTCTGGATTTAGTTCTATGTTAAACTTTAAATCTTCGATGATGAAAGTATAACAAATATTAAATTTTTTGCCAATATTAATTAAAAAAGAAGAAAAGATTAATGAGACAAAAATTTTGCATTATTGCCTCTTAGGTGAATTTGACGAGATAAGGAAAAGTATGTGGTTGTGAATATCTATTGTTTAATTACTTGTTATCACTAAAGTCAAAAGCTTTAGAGCTAAACTGTGATTACTTTCCAAAGATGAAAAAGATGAAAAAGATCTGGACTTCCCCTCGATGTCGTTACTTCTAATTAATGGTGAATCTTAAATTTAAATATTTGTTTGATGTAATAATAGTGTAAGCGCATTTCCAAGAGGGACAACTGTAAATATTCCTATAGAATTAATTTTAGATTACAAAATAGATGAAGATACTTAGATAAAGATTAAAAAAATAATGATATCTAAGATTTTGATGATCATCAATTTGGTAATTTCAAATACTTTTAATGATAAAAAATAATAAAACAAAAACATTTTTCTCAAATCTCTGAACTAAATCAAATTTGAGTGTTGTAATGAATATTGTTGACACAAGGATTGTCGAAAGGTAGACCAGCTTGCAGAACACAGAGATCTGCAAGACAAAAAGGTTACAAGGGTGCAGGACTTGGCACTTTGGTAATAATGTAAGTGCAATTTTAGGAGGGACAGTTATAAATATTTGAATAGAATTAATTTCAAATTATAAAATAGATGAAGATACTTAGGTAAAGATAAAAAAATAATGATATCTAAAATTTTAATGATCATCAATTTGGTAATTTAAAATATTTTTAATGATAAAAAATAATAAAACAAAAACATTTTTCTCAGATCTCTGTACTAAATCAAATTTAAGTGTCAAAAGAATTGTAATGAATATTGTTGACACAAGGATTGTGGAAGGGCATACCAGCTTGAGCAGCACAGAGATCTACAAGATAAAGGTTAGAAGGGAGTAGGATTTGGCACTTTGGGACAGACTCCGATGCTTAATCAGTTATGACTTTAGAGAAAGAGAGGTAAGGTAATAAAATAGTAAATATGTAAGAGAGGTTGAGCTCAGGGTTTTGAGAGGGTAATTCACCTTACATAGATTTCCTGAGTGACCTAGGGTTTAGGTGACCTTTTGCCGTGGTGCTTAACTTTGGTCCATGCTAGATATGGACTTTCACATATGGATATAATAACTGCCCCCTAGGACAAAGGATGGTTATAAACTGACCATTTGCATCCTTCAACGTAAATAAGGTGATTTAAAATTTGGCAAACCATTCTCTTGATTTTTTTCTTAATTTTTGAGTTCACTTACTGATTGCCTAGTCATAATTTAAAATTTGAAAATTTTAATTTTGTAATTTACATGAGGAAAATGGGTATGATAATGGTACAATTATATTGCGCCATTCAATGCGTGACACGCTTCATTGTAATGCGACTTAAGACTTGATGCTATTTATAACGTCAATTTCTTGCAGTGTAATCCATTTTTTCATTTTCCTCTTCATCAAGAACATAGGTTCTTTTATTTTTCTTTGCAACTTTCTATGGTTTTCTTTTGAATCTGAATCTTTTAGCATTCTTTTTTGTTATTGAGATCATCTCTAATTTTATTTTTTACTTGTGGTTTTTTTAGTACTATGCCTTCCTTTGTTACAGTATGGCCATTAGTTCTTCATTAGTACTTTCTTTACCATCACATTCTTGTCTTTTTCTGTGTAAGGTTTTTGCTAATTTTCTCCTTTTAATCCAGTTTTCGTTTCCATTTTCATATTTTAGGTGTTTGTTGGTTTGATTGGTTGTTTCATGACTGTGCATACTCTTGAAGTTGGTTGGCATAAAAGGTTAGTTAGGGGCTAATGGTAAAGAAATTTGCAGACTTTTTTTAGAAATAATGGCCTCTAATGTTGGCTAGTTTAGTGGTCAGCCCATATTAGAAATAAAAGAGGAAATATTTGTTCTTATGGAAAGAAAATAAGAGTTTTAGAATGGTTGGAGAAGGCAAATAGTCTAAAGATTCTTAAAATGTTTAGCAGAATTCTAGTAATGATGTGTAAAACACAACACGGGGGCAATCAATGATCAATATTAAGGGGAATAATGTGCCATTTAATCTTCACAATTTTGAGGGAGGTTTCCACTTCCCCTAGAGTCATTCTTCTACACGGTGTTAAGTCATTATGGGATCTCTCCAAATTAATTTAAACCTAAAGCTTAGGCAATATTAGTGACGTATTTCATCATTTGTAAAGAAAAGAACTGGATTCCTATTATGGAGGTGGGAAGCATTTGTTTTCCTTAAAGAGTAAGGATAAGTGCTAGTGCTACTTGCAATCTAGCAGCAAAAGGATGATCATAGACATACCTTCTAATGGCTATGTTGCATATGATTAATTCTTTACAGCACAAAAAAGGGCAAGCACAAAATAAGGCTTTCTAGTTGAGTGGAGCCATCACTCGCCCATAAGTAACATAAAGGTTTTTCTTACAAAATTTGAGGTTGAGCAAAAGCAATTTTAACTAGCCATTAAATCAAGTTCCAAGAATATTTAACTTTTCAAAAGGTCCAGCAATATTGCCTTGGTCTTAATGCTTATCATATTTTAGATAATGCTGCTTGCCTTATTGGTAAAAAAAGCCATCAACGTACATTATTTCATAATAAGGCTTTAGGCATGTTGCGTGTCTTTTTTTTTTGTATAAGTAGTTGAGGTATTCTATATCAAGGGTGTTATTTTTGTTTTCTTTCTTATAGATGATATATTTGTCAAATCTAGCTCTTCAAGTGGATCACTCACTAATGTAATCAACTCGGATGATTTGTTTGAGATTGTTACAAATATTTAAAAAGTTACCCATGAGCCATATGTTGACCTTACTAAGGTCACTTTAGGCGAGGAGGAAAGTTTTTCTAGTTAAATGATAGGAAACACTTATTGTTCTTTCTTTAGAGGGCATATATTGAAGATGTGTCTTGTTGCTGTAACTTCTCATCTTTTAATTTGAGTCATTATTTTTCTCTTATAGGCAAGGATTATACTACAAGTTTTACCTTGGTCGAGCATGAAACTAAGAGAGTTGCTAAGCTCAAGGGTAAATCCTATGGCACAAGATAGTCAGAGTGATCCTTTGCCATTCGAAAAGGTTACCTTTGACCCAACCCCTGGTCTAGCTTAGCTTGCATAATAGAGGTAAATTCTTTTTATGATTTATCTATTTTAGTTTTTTTTATAGGCAACATGTGTTATTGAAGTGTTGATTTTTATATGCAATCCTTCCATTGCCAGATGGTAGTTACTTGCTAAATATACCAAGTTACCACAACAAGAAGCAAAAAATAAGGCTGCTATTGTGAATAAAGTGAATGCTTGAGAGTTATAGGTATAGGTTGATGAGCTAATATTTCCAAATAAAGTTTCTGACGATTTGGCCTTGAAGGTTTAAAAGGAAGTCATAAAGTCTAAGGTAGATTAAAAAGAGTTGAAGGCCGAGTTAAAGAAAACCAAAGATGAGATAGCTAAATTGTTTAGAGGTCCAGCAGAAGCAAAGAGTGCATATGTTACTCGTAACTTAAAACTCGTAATGGCAACCACCAATATTTTTGAGTTAGAGCTTTAATTAAGTGAAGCAATGCTCTCACGCAAAAGCATTAAACTTTCAAAAGGATTCATTATTAGATCAGATGTTGACCTATGATGATAAGTGTAGGGAGAATGCATTATATGGCATCTAGTTGCTGCATGGTCTTTTAGACTTTCGTGACATTCAATGTGCCAAGCTTTTCCCTTATCCCAAAAATGTTATGTGTTCATGTCGTATTAACAGCAAGTGGAGAAAATGTGTTCGAAGGATGTCATCTTATTACCCTTACGCTTGCTGAAGAAACTAAGTTTAAAGATATGTAAAGGTTAAAGATGAATGGTAAGTTAATGAAGTTCTTGTAGTAAAGAATGCTTAAAAGGATGTGCCTTCCTTTTCTGGTGCTAATGTCAATGCCTAGGCACTGTATATATGTATTGAAAACTTTATGTAATTCTTTAATATTAATATGATTTGCTCTTTTTGTTAAGTTATGCATTATAATGATTATCCTGTAAGATGTTTTATCACTATTGTTACATATCTTTATCAATCAAAGTTTGTGTTATTTTGTTTTTTGATGATTGTAGGTAAGGATTTTGAGTATTCCCTTAAAGATTATAATAGATTGATTAAGGCTAATCTGGTGTGGTCTTGTGGCAATTAGATGTCGTTTTATCTTACTTTTTACCAAATAGACCATTGGTGGTCTAGGTGTTGTAATTTGTGATCGCCCATTTGTGTTTTTTATGGCGAATAGATCGTTGGTGGTTTATGTGTTGCAATTTATGATCACTGATTTGTATACTTGTAGACATCGAATTTTGTCCAGGCCTCTATCGAACAAATCATGCCTAATCGAAGACTTTTAGATGAAATGCATTCATTTCTCCTTCTAGGCCAATTTTTACTATCTTAGGGCTTAATTAGGGTAATAGAATAAAATAGTAAAAACAAAAAAATGGGGACGATTGTCGAATACTGTGTTACCATGCATTATATGCGACAAGGCGCCAAGCCAAAATTTTTTTTGTAAAGGTTTGAAATACCTAGAGACCATATTGAAAAAATGTAAAAAAAAAAAAATCACCATTCATGGCAAATTCATTGTTTGAGGTCATCTGGACAAGTGCGGATCAGTGAATCATCATTCCTAGCCATGGTAAGGTATTTGAAGAGCAAAAGGTGCGTAAGATTAACATTTTTTCATGTATTGATACAATATCTTAGTGTATCAATACAGGCCTTCCTGTTAGCAAAAAATTTAAATTTCACATGTTATATCGATACAACATGTCATTGTATCGATGCATTGCTGTATATGTCAATACTTTGGCCTGTTGTATTGATACCAAGTTTGGTAATAGCTAAAATGTATCAATACACAAGCTTTTGTATCGATATCAGGCTCAATCTATTAGTACATTTTTCAATGTATTAATACATCTAGGCAAAATTTGTTTTATGTATCAATACAAAATGCATTTTATTGATACATAGAGGGAAAATAGCCCAGTTGGTGACATTTTTATCCCTTTCCACTGTAATATTAAAACCTAAATTGGACCATGTTTTTTGGCAACAAAAATCACCCAAATTCAACATTGGACTTGTGATTGGATCAATTACATTTTTAAGGCTCAAATAGCCATGAAAAGGGATATTTTCATGAGTTAGTGCAATTTGTTTAAAGGCACTTTGGTACCTTTTCATGGCTCAGCTGCATAAAATAGTCTTAATCCACTATTTTAGCTGAGCAAACCAGTAAGTTTGAATTGTAGCTGAGCATGGTACCTTGTCTATACATGAGGTACATGCACCAAAACCCTAAAATGCGCTTACTTTTTGTATTTTGTCCCTACTATGCTGATGGTCATACAAGGCTAACTTTGGCTAAACACATCCACACATTCATTCTTAGCAAAAACACTAACATTCTCTCTACACATAACAGCCTCCAAAAAAACCTCAAACTTTTCCATTTTCATAGCTCTCCATACCTTCCCTAAAAAGCACCTTTATAACACCATCTTAAGTCGTTTTTGCTTGTTTTTTTTTCTTGCTAACTCATAGGAAGTAAGAAAAAGCTTCAAATGCAACTTTTTTCCTTTAAAAAATCTTTTTTTTTTTAGGAAAAGATGTTAGAACTCTTGTTCATATATTTTCTTAAGTTGTTTATTTATTTTTCGCTATTTTTTTATGTTTTTCATCATACTAGTGATCCCATTTTATGTAACCATGACCATTTATAGGTTCCATGCATTTTCTTTAATATCTTGTTCATGAGTTGGTGATTTTGCCATATGCTCATGCATAAAAATCGTGTTTTATGTTGTCATGAAATTTTTAGCCCTTATTATGTGTCACCATGCATTATATGCAACAAGGCACCAAGCCAAATTTTTTTTGTAAAGGTTTGAAATACCTAGAGACCATATTGAAAAAAATGTAAAAAAGAAAAAATCATCATTCATGGCAAATTCATTGTTTAAGGTCAATTAGACAAGCGCAGATTAGTGATTCATCATTCCTAGCCATGGTAAAGGTGTTTGAAGAGCAAAAGGTGCGTAAAATTAACATTTTTTCATGTATTGATACAATATCTTAGTGTATCAATACAGGCCTTCATGTTTAATTTCACATGTTATATCGATGCAACATGGCATTGTATCAATGCATTGTTGTATATGTCAATACTTTGGCCTTTTGTATCGATACCAAGTTTGGAAGTAGCTAAAATGTATCAATACACAAGCTTTGATATCGATATCAAGCTCAATCTATCAATACATTTTCAATGTATTGATACATTTAGGCAAAATTTGTTTTATGTATCAATACAAAATGCATTTTATTGATACATAAAGGCAAAATAGCCCAGTTTGTGACATTTTTATCCCTTTCCATTATGATATTAAAACCCAAATTAGACCATGTTTTTTGGCAACAAGAATCACCCAAATTCAACATTAGACTTGTGATTGCATCAATTACATTTTTAAGGCTTAAATAGCCATGGCAAGGGATATTTTCATGAGCTAGTGCAATTTGTTTAAAGGCACTTTGGTATCTTCTCATGGCTTAGCTACATAAAATAGTCTTAATCCACTATTTTAGCTGAGCAAACTTGTAAGTTTGAATTGTAGCTGAGCATGGTACCTTGTCTATACATGAGGTACACACACCAAAACCCTAAAATGCCCTTACTTTTTGCATTTTGTCCTCACTATGCACATGGTCATACAAGGCTAACTTTGGCTAAACACATCCACACATTCATTCTTAGCAAAAACACTCACATTCTCTCTACACATAATAGCCTCCAAAAAAACCTCAAACTTTTCCATTTTCATAGCTCTCCATACTTTCCCTAAAATGCACCTTCATAACACTATCTTAAGTTGTTTTTGCTTGTTTTTGTTCTTGCTAACTCATAAGAAGTAAGAAAAAGCTTCAAATGCAACTTTTTTGCTTTAAAAAATTTGTTTTTTTTGGAGGAAAAGATGTTAGAACTCTTATTCATATATTTTCTTAACTTGTTTATTTATTTTTTGCTGTTTTTTTATGTTTTTCATCATACTAGTGATCCCTTTTTATGTAACCATGACCATTTGTAGGTTCCATGCATTTTCTTTAATATCTTGTTCATGAGTTGGTGATTTTGCCATATGCTCATGCATAAAAATCGTGTTTTATGTTGTCATAAAATTTTTAGCCTTTATTTATGTCATGAAAATACACTTTTTTTGCCTATATCATATTTCATGCCTCTGTGAATATATTGTCACATGTTTATGCATTTTTCTTTCCCTAAAAATCATGTCTTTACGCTGTAATGAAATTTCCAGCAATATGTTCATGTCACGAGAACACTTTTTTCTATGCTTATATCATGTTTTATGCATTATTAAACATATTCTAGTATGTTCATGCATCATCCATATTTTTCTTGCATTTTTAACATGTTTATGGTGTCCATTTTTCATTCATATTTCTAAATTGCTTTTCAAAAATTACAAGGCAATTATGTGTTAGTATCTCTCTAGTGCTTGATATGAAATATTCGATTTTCATGATTAAATCTAGAGAACACTTTTAGTCAAAAAACTTTATGTTCCCCACCTCTCTGGGGCACATATAAGATTTAAATTTTCCTTAAAACCTAGATTTTCTATTTTATAAAAAAATTCATGCATTAAAAGGGGATTACATTGAAATAATGACAAGTTAAAATAAAAAAATCAAAACCAAGTTAAGACATAACTATGAGATACCGATTTCGAGCATCATGGGATGCTAGTACTTCTCCTTTGTGTAACCAATTTCCAAACCTAACCGATGAATCTTTAAACCATGCAGTTGATGGATCAATTTCTTAAGTTTCGTAACTCAAAATATTGGTTTTAATAGATGTTCGATTACACCTAGCCTCAAGTGATCAATGGCAACTTCTAGTGTTGGCCACTCCATGGTGGCCATCTAATATCGGTTAGATTATTGATTCGTCTGACGGCCCCCTCTCGTGTTGCAAAGTAAGAGCCATGATCGAGTGGACACTTTCTTATCGAGAATTTTACCCTTTCCCACATAAATTTTAAGTCATGCGTGCTTCTTACTTAGGAATGAATTTTCCAAGGGGCACATTGCGACAATACTTTTTCGTGAATAGACCATTGGGTGTTTGTTTGTTGCAATTCATGATTACCTGCTTGTATGCTTTCTAGTGGATAGACCATTAGGAGTCTGTTTGTTAGAGATATTAATAATAAGATGTTATTATATGTTGAAAATAGCTTTTCGATTTTATATATGAATAAGTGAATTCTTATCAAATATCTTTTACAGATAATACTTTTTTAAATAAATTGCACTCAATGTATTAGGTATAAGTTTATCTGCCATATTTGCCAGTCTGTATGTGCCAAATCCAATGACTTAGGAGACTTGGTAAGGTCTTTCCTAGTTTGAAGATAACTTTTTCTATTTAGCCACTGATTGGCTTGCTTCGAAATATTTTAACACTAGGTCACCTATTTGGAACTACTTTTATTTCACTGTTTTGTGTAATAACTGGATAGTTGTTGTGCTTTGGTTATCATTCTCATTGCGGCTTCTTTATTACTTTCTTCCAACAAATTAAGATTCATGCTTAAATACGAATTGTTTATGTTGTGATTGATGTTAACAACTCCGATGTTGTGAGCATCAATGTCTGTTGGAATCATCATCTTTGTACCATAGACCAGCTAAAAGGCATAACTCCTGTGGCTTGGCATTTAATCATTTTCATCACCCAAAACATTCTTGGTGTCTTATCCCTTTAAGCCCCTTTGGCATAATCTAACTTTTTCTTCGATGGCCAATGTATGTTTTTATTCATAGACTTAACCTATCCCTTAGATTGGGCATAGACGGTTGAGCTTTTTACCTGATTGATGCGAAATCTTCTACAAAAGTTCTTCAACTTGTCAACTTGCAACTGTTCCTATTTTTTGCTATGATGATGTTTAATATCTTAAACTAGCGAAGAATAAATTCCTAGATAAAGCTTTTCATGGATTTGGTCATATGGTTGCTACAAGTTCTGTCTTTACCCAATTTGTGAAGTAGTCGCATTCTACAATCAAGAACTTATGTTGCAATTTTGCTAGCATTATTTCCCTATATATGAAAAGCCTAGGGCAAAAAACATTTTTAAGTGCTTCGGTTGGCTATCTAGTACTTTAGTGAATAGCTAGCATCTATAACATACTTTTACTAGGTTTATGGCATCTTTTCTCATAGTTGGCTAGCAAAAACCTTATCTCAAGGCCTTCTGTGCTAATGCCCTACTTCAAGTGATTTTCATGTATTCCTTTGTGAATTTCTCTTAGGACATAGTCTACTTTGTCTAGATAAAAGACCTTTTTGTACTAAACATCATTAATGATTGTATACCTAACAACCCTATTTTCCATCTACTTCCTCCTAAATGGATCGTCAGGTACGACTTGATCTTGAAAGAAAGCCACTATGTAGGTTATCCAGGTGTCACCAGTACTGGCAGTCAGTGCATGAACTTGTCAATCATAGCTTGAGTTTTAATACATTCAAGCAGAAAAATTCCTCTGCTTGTAATCTCTAAGCTACTAACTATCTTAGAAATTAAGTTAGCTTTAATTTTTTTCATTAGATATTTTCTCAATGACTATTTGATCAAAAAACTTACAAAGTTGGGAGATTACCTTATACTATTTGGTCAACAATTGATCTTTGACATCATGTTGTCCATTAACCTGATTTGCCATAAATTGAGAATCAATTTAGGCCTTCAAGTGGTTGGCTTCCAAGGTTTTCACTAATCCTAATCATCTTATCAATGTTTCATATTTTGAAGTATTGTTTGAGGCTATGAAGTTAAAAGATAGGGTATTTTGGCCTTTAAAATGCATTAATAAGGAGCTAGCTCCTGACCCTTCTTTTTTAGATAATTTGCCCATATAAAGTGTCTAGATCTTGGTATTATCGTTATGGATATTTTATTTAAAATGATGATCAAGAGATTGTCGATTAGTGCCAATTACTTTAAGGTTAGAGTTATCAATGCTATTTACTGTCAGTGACGGTGTTATTGTAGCAAAACTTATGAAGCTTATGCTTTAATTTCCTTCTCAAACTATAAGTTAGTCTAAATTTACCGAGTTCTACACTCCATCTAATCATTCACCTAGTGGAGTTGACTTTCTATAACATATATTTTAGAGGTTGATAAGTAACTATTGTAATAGGGTGTGTTTGAAAAAATTATTGCAACGTCTTTGCAGCTATGACAAGTGCATATACTAATTTTTCAATTTTAGTGTAATTGATCACTCTTACTTAAAATGCCCTACTAACATAGTAGATAAGAGGCTTTATCCCATCATTGTCTTTAACTAGGATGATAACTATGGTCTCAACATCTGTAGCCAAGTACACAGATAAGTGCTTGCCATGTTCAAGGCTCACCAATAATGGTGACGAACAAAGGTAATCTTTCAATTCCTAAAATGCTTGTTGATAGCCAACTATTGATTTATAATTAGTGGCCCCTCTAAGTAATTTGAATAAGTGTAAACATTTATTAGCTAACTTTGTAATGAAATGATTAAGTACAACTACTCCACCTGTCAAATATTATACTTTTTTTGTTGACCTCGATGGAGCCATTTCAAGAATTGCTTTTATCTTTCCTGGGTTTGCTTCAATTCCTCATGATAAATCGTGAAGCTTAGGAATTTTCCTGCTACCACTCTAAAAGTATATTTTGATGCGTTGAGTTTCATGCTGTATTTTTGTAAGACTTAAAAGTCATATAAATTATCAATGTGTTATTCAATATATGTACTCTTCACCAACATATCATCTACATACACCTCCACGGATTATCAGATCTGATATTTAAAATCTTGTCAACTAAGCGCTGATAAATAGCCCTTGCATTTTTTAATCGAAGGGCATTACTTGATGGCAAAATGTCCTATCTTTAATGATAAAAGTTATTTTTTCCTAGTCTATTGGTTTATCTTGATCTCGTTGTATTCAGAGAAAACATCCATAAAAAAAACGAACCTATGCCTAGCTAAAGCATTAACTAGGTGATCTATTGCTAGTAGTGAGTAACTATCCTTAAAATAGGCTTTATTCAAATCAGTGAAGTCAATGCACATTCTCTATTTACCATTTGCTTTCTTGACCACCACAACATTTGCCACTATTCAAGGTGGATCACTTCCTAGAGGTATCTCACATCCAAGAGCTTATCATTTTCTTCTCCAATCGCTTAAACTCTTTCTATAGCAAGTATGTATTTTTCTTTATTTTATCGGCTTTACACTAGGATTGACATTCAAGGAACCCATGATAACACTAGTGTCGATGGCCAGCATGTCGTAGCTAACTAGACAAAAATGTTTGCATTTTGACATAGAAAATTCTATAGATTATTCTTTGCCTTTTGCTTTATCAACCTTCAATCATTGTGAAGAGGTCTAGATCGAGGGGATAAAAGAGTATTTTCATATTTTTTCAGTGGGTTGGGGTTTAGGGTGGTACAGGTCATCCATAACATCCAAGCTTTCAAGTGATAAAGTGTCAAGACTAGTTGGTCAGATCATATTAATAGACATCGTGCTTTTCGACAGTACATCTTAGTCATTGCTTAAGTAATGCTTGCATTTTTTAGTTAGCTTTATGGACATAAGATAACACTATGGAGTGATTGTTTGGTTGGCCATTAAGTACCCAACTTTTGTGGCTGT
>JAQSVH010000013.1:5360909-5377673 GCA_029448705.1 Adansonia digitata
ATGGAAGGAGGCAAGGAGGAGAAGGGAGAAAAGAGTAAAGGGAAGATATGAGGGATTCAAGGGAAATACATTGGGAAGGGAGGAGAAAGAGATCATGGCGGAGGAGGAAGAAATAGGCTGCAGAAGTTGCAGAGGAAAGGAGGGACACGAGTTGTGGGGTTAATATGTGGCTTTGGGATTTGCACTTTCTGACCTTCGGCTTAGTGGCAGTCGGGGCGTTTTTAGAGGTGGCTTTGCCTCGGCCAGCATCGGCGGCCATGGCACTGGAAGTGATGTGGGAGACTAGTGAACAAAGGGAGTGGGGCAGCAGTTCACAGTACCGTCCATGTTCTTTGCTTTTTCTTCTTTTTTGTTTTTTTCCTTATCATTTACCTTTTTTTTTCTTTATTGGTTGGTAAAATCATTTCGAGATATTTTAATTTTAATTAAATTGCTAAGTTTACTCAGGTTAGTTAATCTAATGGTTTTTGTAACTTGTAATACTAATGATTTTCTTCATAATTTTTAGTATATTAGCTAAATATATTATTATATTAGGTAAAAATGAATTATTTTGTTATTTTCTTTAAGGCCACAGTTAAGGCCTCTTCGATTTTTTTTAAATAATAAATTAAAAGTAAAAGTTTTTATTATTATTATTTTCGTTAAGGCACTTTTGAGTTTCTTTTTAAGAATAAAATCATAAAAATATTAAAGAATATCATCAAAATCTCAATTAAGAAGTAAATTAAAATCTCCACTGAAATTTATTCATTAAGATTCATTAAAAACGTTGAGACAATATACACACTTGATCAAAATTACAACAAACATCTACCAACTAATCCATTTTTGTGATGGTAAATATTAAAATATAGAATTATATTAATTAATTCCGATTTAAATGTTAAAAAATCATTTTAATTTTTATATTTATATTTTATTTCAATAAATTATATATTTATTTGTACTATTATTTTATAATTTCAGAAATAATAAAATAAAACTATAAAAATAATGTACTTATATAATTAAGTAAAATAGGATTGAATAAGGCAATTGAAAATTCTATTTATTCTGAATATAGTATGCTTAACGTATAACAAATGATATAATGTATGAAGATTATTTTCATGCTTTAACTTTAATTTTTTTTTCTTTAAACATAGTTTCTTAGGGACGAGAAATTCAAAATCAACTCATTGGTAGGCATACACTTATTATACTTATCATTAAATAAAATATTTAATTTTATTCAATTAAACTTTTAAAAGCATTAACTATATCAAGTAAATAGGTAAAAATATATATACATAAATATTTAAAAAAACCCATCACAAATTATTTTATTTGTAATGTCATTATTTATTTAGTGACGTTAGGATAAATATTAAATTATTTGAAGGAATTACATTACAAGGATTCAATCAATATTGAAAATTCATAAAATATTTAAGCATTTATATTTTTGTTATGCTCAAATAAATTTTTTATTCTTTCATTTGTATTTAATTAAAATGTGTTATAATTAAAAGTTGATTCATAATAAAAATTAATTTAGATATAAATTAAAAGTTACGATTTATTTAAATATAATTTAAAGATTAAGATTTTCTTTAAACTAGTATTTTAAGCCCATGCGATGCACAATTAATATTTTAATATATATATAATTAATTTTTAATTTATAAAAAAATTTATATATTAGATTAAATGCTCTATTGAAAGATAAGAGTGATGGAATAAAATTTAAATTATTAAAAAATGTTTTATCATAATGAAATAAAGCCTTGCAAAATGATTTTAATAACTAATTTAATTTGATTGAAAATATAAAATATAATTAACTAAGCCTTTTTAATGAGCAGCTAAATTGTTTTTTTTTTTAAGAAGAATAATTTTTGAAATTAGAATATATTAATATAAAATTAAACTTTTAATAGAGCAAAATAAATAAAAGTTTTAATGAGATATAAAGATAAAGGAAATGAAATTTGAAAGAAAAAAACAAAAAGATAAAATGTTTAAAAATAAAATTGATTAAAGGAAGTGATTATGATGATAATGATGGTTATAAAATGATCTTGTTAATTAAGGATGATAGGCAAATATACTTATAAAGAAAATAAGATAAGAACATATTTATTAATTGGTTAAAGCATAAAAATAATAAATCAAATTATTAATATTATGAAAAAAATCTTGAGAAACCAAATTAGAAAAAGAGTGAAATCAATATTCTTTGTAATTTATTGGTAAAATTAATATATAAATATATTATATTAAAATTAAATTCAATGAATTACAAAAAAAAATTAATTGGTTATAATTTTTATAACTACACTTTTAGTAATTTAATCATTCAAACTCTATGACAAAAGTTAAAATAAAATTAATATTAAATTTAACGAATGAATATAAAGTTTGGATTCAATAAAACTAGCTGTCAAAACAATATTCTTTGCAATTTAATGGTAAAATTAATATATTGATATATTATATTAAAATTAAATTCAATGAATTAGAAAATATTGATTGGTTATAATTTTTATAATTATATTTTTGTTAATTTAACCATTCATATTATATAAAAAGAGTTAAAACAAAATTCAAAATATAATTAATAAAATTAAATTCAATGAATAAATACAAAGTTTGGACTCAATGAATCTAACGATATCTATTAATTAATATTATGAAAAAGTCTCTGAGAAATCTAATACATAAAGAGTAATAAATAAAATTCTTAGTTAATGTTATGAAGAAAATTTCTTAAAAAACAAAATTAAAAAAAGGTTAAAACACAATTCTCTGTAATTCATTGGTCAAATTAACATATTATAGTAATAGTAAAATTAAATGCAATGTATGAGAAAATAATAATTGATAATGATTTTTATAATTATATTTTTAGTAATTCAACAATTCAAATTCTATTAAAAAATTAAAATAAAATTCAAAAAATAATTATTAAAATTAAGATATAATATTAAATTCAATAAATGAACACAAAGTTTGGTCTTAATGAATTTAGCTCTCTAACAATTATTGTTATCCTAAACTCCTTTGAAAATTTAATGCATAAAAAATAATAAATAAAATTATTAATTCATAATATTAAAAAAATTTTCTTACCAAGCGAAATTCAAAAAAGAATTAAAACAAAATTCTTTGTAATTAAAATTAAATTCAATGAATGATAAAATATTAATTAGTAATAATTTTTATAATTATATTTTTAGTAATTTAGTCATTCAAATTTTATTAAAAAGAGTTAAAATAAAATTTAAAAAATAATAAAATTAATATATTATATTAAATTTAATGAATAAACTCAAGGTTTAGACTCAATGAATCTATATATCTATTAATTAATATTATAAAAAATTATTTGAAGAACGAAATTCAAAAAAGAGTTAAAACAAAATTCATAGTAATTTAATAAAAAATAAATAAAATTATTAATTAATATTATAAAAAAAATCTCCTTAATTTCTAAAAAAATCTTCAAGAAAGAACCTTAATTAACATTAGCATTTATGTAAAAAACTATATTTTACATATATTATATAGATAAAGTTATAAATTAAAAACTTAATTAAATATAATAAAATAGAAAAGTTTATCTTAAAGCTGTTTTTTATTATTTAAAGTAAATTACTTTATTAATAAAACACCACCCATAGTTGGAGTGTGACAATGAAAAAACCAAAGTGGAAAGCAACAATCTAAGCTTGCTGCCGAAGTTACCCAAACGACTTTTCTTATTTTTAAGCCTATATGTAAGTACGAGGCATCATCCTCACTGGTGAAGTCTTTCTGTCTCACAGCCCACTTCTTTATTTTTCTCTGGAGGGGAAAAAAAAATCATTTGCTGGGGATGGGGAAATTGAGGATCGGGGGAACATGGGTCGGGGTGATAGAGTTAGAATTGGAGAATTGGACGGTGGCAATGTTGAGGGAAGAGGTAGCCAAGCGATCCAACGCCGAAAGTTCCGACTCTATTAACCTTATTTCTGCAGGTAAAGTTTTGAAAGATGGTGATGGATCTGAAAAGTTAAGCCAATTGGGTATCAGAAACAATGCTAAGATTCTGGCCAGCCGTGTCTCTGTTGACGAAGGCAAGTCCTTGAAACAAGAATTGATGGCCGAGGAAGAGCGCTTACGTAGACTTGCTCGACTCAAGTGAGTCTTTTGGTCAACTCTTTCCTATTCTCTCGCTTTTTGTGTTCTTTTAATGGTTCCTTAATTGTATTAAATATTTTATAGAAACTGAGTGCTCGTCTAATCGTTATTGGAGTTCTGGGTTTAATCAAATTTACTAAATTTGTTGCTATGATGCGGAAAATTTATGATCTTTATGATTACTTTCATGTTTTTTAGGTATTCGGGTTGTTAATCATATATTATTGTGCCAAAAGGAATTGTGTTATGGGATGTACAAGGATTATTTCTCCTTTTCTCGTTCATAGGCATAGCTCTTATATTTTTATTTAATATGTGCCTATTTTTGGTTTGTATATAAAGATATGGGAGTCTCTTTCTTCCGTTTTGCTTTCGAGTTTTACTGATTTTGCCGTTTTCTTATATTTAATGGGATTGTTATAAAGTTTTAATTCTTAAAAAAATCAATGTGATATCAATACTATTATGTTGCAGTGTTTGAGTCTTTGAGATATGTTGGTCCTTTACAGTTTACCTGAAGTTGAGATGATATCAAGCTCTCTAATTTGGAGAGCCTATTGGCTTTAAATGCAGAAGTGTTTGTGTTGTCATTTGAAGTGGGGGGAATACCTTCAAAAACGTGTCTTCTCTCTTTGAACTTTTCAATGAAGCAAGGACTCACTGCTTTTGCAAAGAGTACAATAACCTGCTTTCTAAGTTATTGTGAATGAAAAGGAAAGTTTTTAATGAATATGACAATTTTATAGTTTTCCTGCATTATGAAGTGATCATCGATTTGGTGGGCTGGGTAAATAATTCCTACTGTCTATTTGTTATCACCATTGCACATTGTTTTGCAAACTCACCAATTACTAACCCATAGTTATTTTGATTGGCAGGGCGGCTGCCATTGCTCTTTCCAAGAGACATGTAGATGGTTCATTACCGATTGAAGACTTCAATATTGAACTTGAAAACCAGGGAGGGCAAAAAGTACAGTTAGGAACTGAGACTGATCAGCGGTATGGCATTTATTCCTAGGTTATAAAGACATTGTGCACCATGTTTACAACTAAAGTAAGATACAAATGGTCTTTAAACAGGGCAGTGATGATGGGTCTGATGCTTCACGAAAAAGCAAAGAATTTACTTAGGAGACAACGGTATAAAGATGCACTGGAAGTGCTCACCATGGGGGAGGTTAGTTGCTAGCATCCTCCCACATTTGCTTCAACACTCTACTTCTAATTTTTTTCTTGTTTGCATCTGAATTCTTAGAATAGTAGTTGCTAAACATTTCTTATCAGCTATGTTACTTGGACTCGGCATGAGTGTTGGATAAAATATGTGTCTGGTATGAGTATAGTCAATTTTTTCTAAGTTTTTCCCTATATTTGGAGGCTTGTACCTCCACACCCATGTCTAGATATGCGTTGGACACACGTACTTTAGGGAGAAGAGTTAGAGAAACATACCTTCTCAGCAAAGCTGATAATAAAGTTAAACAGTAAAATGTTTTTCTGTGAGTTTGATGATTAAGTAATATAAGTACCTTATTCTTTCTTGTAGGAGGCTTTCTCACTTTGTGATCCCAAGGTCCTTGAGGTAAGACATTCTTTCTTGGAATTGACGAAGGTCCATTTTCAGAATAAATTAAACCATGTTGTGGTTCAGGTTGTAGTTTATGGATATAACTACAAGTTGCTTAAGCCTTTAGATAGTCCTTTTATAATCTTAAACATGCATTTGTTGTTGAAAAATTGCATGCTTTTTCTTTGGATTTGACTCAACATCCTATATATTTTGGCTGTATGTGTTTGCTTGCAGTTTATTGATAATGTACCAATACTGCAAATAGACATGGTTTGGTGCTATTTCTTGCTTCGAGATATCAGTTGGCTTTCAGTTGCAGGAATACGCCTTGAAAAAGCCAGAGAAGGACTTGAACGTTGTCATGGGAAGGATTTTTCCCGTGTTAGACTCCTTCAAGCTGGTTGCCAGCCAGAGCTTGCACTGTGAGTACTTCGGAAAATTGCTTCAGTGGCTCAATTTCTATGTTTCTGGCATTGAATGAGAATGCATTTGGTTACAATGTGAAGCTAATCTCTTTTGCATACTTTTGTTTATAGACATATGAGATTGGAGTTGTTGGAAGGGGTTGTGGCATATCATAATGGTCAGTTTGAGAAATCTGCAAAGGCACTGACTTCTGCACAAGCAAAATTCTCACAGGTTACTTTAGTTACAATCCAAAGCGGCTGGCTCTTTTGAGATATCTTATTCCAGTTGTTCCATCTTTCTTCTATAGTTCTATTGTAAAGAAAGGGGAGAATTTTGTCACTTCTTTTTTTTTTTCTGAGTTGATCTGGTTGGTCCAGGTCAACCACCACAGCTTCTCTTTTCTCAATAACATATGTATACCCTCATCAGCATAAATGCAGCTATCCCTTGAGCGCAGGTTTAGATTTGTCTTCAATCAGTAAATGAAAAGGAGCGCCTAATGGAATTTCTTATAAAACAAAAATTACAGGACTTGATTTGTAATCAATTTGCTTGCTGTATAATTGCAACTTTTATTTACTGAAGAATATTGGTTAAATTTAATAGAAATGACATATATATAGTTGGAAGGTTAAAATTAATTTTGATATCATTAAGCCTATAAAATTTGTCAGTATTTACTTGTTAATATCCCAAATTTATTGTGCTCATCTTTTGCTAACTTCTGCTACATTCGGCCATCTTTTTTTTCTATTTTTTTTCTTGCCATTTCTTTTGTTTTTGCCACCTTTATTTTCTTAACATAATTCCTTTGCATCCTTCTCCAACATTAAGCCCAATTATTTGCTGCTGATTTCAGTTACAAGTTCCTGATGAAGCCTTATCTCATGTTATGAGCATGGGCTTCAAGGAACATGATGCAAGGAGGGCATTACGATTGAACAATCAAGATATTGGGAGAGCTGTTGATTTTCTTTTTGAGGAAAAGGCAAAGAGAGCACAAAAGCAGGAGGATGATATTCGGCATAGAACGGAAATCATGTGGGTATAGAATGACTTTGGTTCTGTTAGTACTGTCATATTTTCTTTTATGTACAAATAATTAACTTAACAAATTTTCAGGGAGCAAAAGCAATATGGAGTAACACCATTGAAAAAGGCTGTGAATCTTGAGAAATTGAAAGAATTAGTTGCCATTGGGTGAGCAGGGCACTCTTGGATTCTTGTTTGTCTTTTTAAATCTTCATACTAATATGATATGATGACTATTATTTTAGTGTATGCTTGTGGGCATTGACAGTTCATGTTTAACAATCATGGCTTCATTGTCATGAAAGTAAAATGAAAACAAGGACAGTTAAGGATGTATTGAAGCATCCATTTATCATCCATGACTATTGATGCATACTGAAAGCTTTCCTAGAGAAAGCTAAAACTCTCCCTTTTTCCTTTTTATATGGGGACTTTTTTGATTGGCAGATTTGAGAAGAAACTTGCTGCAGAAGCCCTTCGAAGGAATGAGAATGACTTTCAAAAGGCATTGGATGATTTAACAAATCCAGAAACAAATTCTGCCATACAGGTTGACTGCTTTTTGCATGAAATTTTCCTAATTTCCTATTTTATTGGATATATGGCTATCATTGATATGTTTGTCTGCAGCTTGATATTGAATCAATGAAAAGGAAAAGACAACAACGAACTGCAAATGCTAGAATTGAAGAGCTTGTATCCATGGGATTTGACAGATCAAGAGGTAATGAGGAAACTGGTCTAAACTGCTGTACTGGAATTTTCATAGTTATTTTTCACAATGATATGAACTGCACTGTTGCCATAGTAGATATTATAGTAACTAGAGTTACCAGATAATAATTTTATGTGTATTGAGTGTGAGCACGCCTGTGCTGGGGGTTGAGGATGAGGGAGAAAATCTAAATTTAGCGGGATATCTAAGCTAAACTCTGTTAAGTTTCATAATGGGCAAAGCAAGAAAAAAAGGGAAGGATATGCTTTTCTTATCATTCTAAACACTTTGGCAACAGCTTTTTTGTTAGAAAAATATATCATGACTCAAAAGAATGATTGGAGCAAACCAAAAATTCATATAAGAGACATTATGTATTGGACATGTTAAAGAAATGTTGCAATCTCTCCAGTTTACTGGAGAAAATGTACTTCAAGCACCACATTGCCAAATTATGGATGTAATTGTGATAAAAAGGAAATAGTGAAAACTTTCTAGTGCCCAAGAGGATTCAAATTAGAAAAAAGAGCTTTCGCATAAACCTATTCTTGTTTATACCCAATAAACTTGGCAAGTTTTTTCCTGGGCTCAGTGGTTGCTGCTGTTCGGGCTGGTGAAACGATGGAGCAAACAATGAGCCGACTGCTGTCAGAATCTGGGCCACTCCCTACCGTTGATGCTAGCAGCGATGGGACTCCTGCATCAGAGCCTAACAATGCAAGCATCAATGATAGTGTGAGCACCAATGATAGCATTGAAGGCCCGTCAGCCACTGGAGATGAAGAACGGGATGTGGAGATGGAAGATGAACTTGCAAGAGACATAGGAAGTGCAGACGCTTTATCTGACTATGACATTGAAATTACGAAAGAAGGTGAAGCAATACAGGAGTATTTAACTCTTTTGGCCTCAACAGATAGCAAGAAACCTCTATCTTCTTGATGATGAAACAATTCTAAACAATTACTAGTACATATATTGTGAATAGGATGTATCCGCTGGTACAGGCCTCAGTTTAGATAGTAAAATGCTAATAATTTCAGGGGTTTTATGATATCTAGAATGAAAGGCAACAGAATAGCTCTTTCTACGACTATAGACAGCTTGTAACCTCACATTCGAGTTGTTATCCTTGAATCGATATTAGTACCCAAACAGTGATATATACATGATCGTGTTTCGTTGCATGCATTTTTTTTCCCGTGCATAAATGTATGTACTTATTATGCATTCCAGCTGGCAAGATTTATTGCATCTCTGTTTTGTATTCGTGGTTAGTCTCCCTAAAATAATTTTTTATTTCACTTGTCAATTCAGTGAAAAAACACGAAATAGCTATTCAATGATTTCGTGAAATATTATAAAACTATTCGGGGATATAATCATTTTACAAATTAAACAGTCACATTATTATAATATATTAAAAAATGATTATAATAAAATTCTTACTACGTGGAACCAAATACGCCGTAAATTTCAAACGTCTACATTATCCAAATGCTTTTTCTTTTATTTCTTTTGTGGGGACAATTTATCCAAACTCTAGTCCTCAAAAGATGCATGGCAGAGCTTCATGTTCCTGAAGCACGATCTTTCTCAGTAAAGAATGTAATTTGAAAAGGATGGGAAGAATAAATAACGTGGAAATTAGCAATCCTTTGATTTGATACTGCAATACTTATATTTCGACCGGGCTTAACTCAGTAAATTATATAACTAAAAAGTGTATTAAGATCTACAACATTCATTCTATTGAATCATAACTAGATTGATCTTCCGAGTCCATGATCATAGTAATATGTCCCTCCTCAAACTCGGTATCCTTGTAATCCTTTGGAAGCACATTGCAGTTAATGGTGTGCCACACCGGTTTCTCTTCTTGGAATAATCTACAAAATCCCGGGTCGTATGAGAATCTTTTATTTAAATAAGTAAACAATAGAAAAAAGGAAAATTAAATAGTGTCATTAGAACATTATACAACACCAACATTTTTTTCAACTTGTCATGTGAGAGAGAGAGGGAGTGCGAGAGGAAGAGAGAGAGAGTTTCTTGGCTGCAACTAGCTGGGCTAACTAGATACTTATGGATGCCAATTTCACAGTTTATCAACATTTCATCAACATTTCTTATTTTACTTGTTAGTATGACTAATTGCAACACATTAAAAGTTAAGTGACCAATTGGCAAAAGTGCTTATTAATAGCTCAATGCTTGGTTTTCTGAGGTGACTAGACCAGTGTCTTATATTGAGAAGACAGGATAACAAGTAGCATTCAGTCATGTTTTACATACAGTTCCTTGTAATAGATCCTTGATCTTTCCAACAGGAACAATCCGCTGTAAATAAACTAGAAGCAACAGCTATAACCTAAGCAGTTAAAGAGTAGAATGCGAGGGAGACTCACGGGTGTTTGCATAGCATAGGGCTTTGAATAGTAAGTGCATACTTGCATGTGGATAGCTCTGTAATTGAACTAATCATGGCTCTAGGCTCTGAGCAGACAAATCTCACCTACAAACAAAAAAGAAAGATAAGAAGGAAGCTAAAAACAAAAACAGGTAACTTTTCACTCCAAAGGAGATCTGAAAACCATTTAACTGTTCTGTAACTTTATTGCTTCATACCTCAGTTTCTCGGGGCTGATTAGTAAGATCACATAGGGTTCCATTCGTATATTGATGAGCATGATACCTGCATAAGACATGGGATCATTAAGTCCTTTTCTTTCTTTCATTCTTCCTTCAATTCAGTATAATCTTTGACTTTTCACTTTTTTGGTACAAAAAATAAGTAATTACAATAATTATGCCAAAATGTAGGTGCAACCTAAATTTTTAAACCATAAAAAGTCTCACCTTTGCGATGCATCTTTTGATCGGGGATCTTTTAATGTGGAGATGTCAGAGAGATTCTGGTTGAAAGCAGCAGTGGCCTCTTCATCATAAACACCCAAGACAAATTCCTGAACCACCTGCAATAATTCCAAAATACTAGAAAATGTCCACAAGAAATTAATAAAAACTGCCAGCAGGGGCTTACCGTAGTCATTAAGGTGTTAATAAGACATAGGAATACAAAATTATTTTTACGATAGCAAATGATGCTGCTGCGACTGCTTTTATAACTATTATCATTATATTACTATCGCCTATGTTATAAATTGCTACTCAGATCAAATAGATGGTGCGAGAACATCAGTTGAGTATCCATAAGAGGTTCTGCTCATCAAATACATTTGGTATAGTATACTGCAGTTCATTTCAGAAAACAATGATATTCCACATCACTGAAGGATACATCACAGGCAGAACCCTCAGACTAGTGAGAAAACCATAGTCTAATGTAAATATGAGACCTTAAATTCAATTAAAAGTCTACCTTATCATCTTCCAAATGTAGTTGCCTTAACTGCTTTTGATAGCAAAATTCATAAGACCACCAACCCTCTTGCTGCATGGAAGAGTTAACAACATAAGCACTAGCACAGATACGAAAATAAGCAGCACATAACTCTGGGGAAGAACAAAGAGTTGTCATCATTCAATATAAAGAATACCAAACAAACAGTTTTTTTAGGAACAAGTTGCTCACTCTGATAAAGCATCGGTCTTTCAGTACTTCCAATAGTTCATCAGGTGTCTTCAGTTTAATGCGCTTCTCGGATTCCACAATCATGCTACTAGTGTTCTGCTGAGTAACTGGCTTTACAGTCTTAGCTTTCTCCACCTTGGGCAAGAAACATAAAAAATTCTTTCCATCTTTATTAGGCATAACAATAGACTCCTGATCATCATCCTGCAAAATATTACAGGCATTATAATATTAGATCATGAAAAATGGCAAATCCATATTGAACTAGATGGGTCCACGTGAAAGGAAAAACCAGCCCATTAAAGCTACAAGCACATGGAAAATTACAATGACACTAAGACTTCAAGATTTTCATCATACCGTTAACAACAATTTCTTACAGAGACAGCACCAAGCTGCATTCTACTCATAATTTCAACACGTTCTCTCCAATTTCATTATGCTTAAGCATTCCTACATAGAACATGAATCATTATGCTTAAGTGTGTTTCTAGCTAAAAAGTGGCTAATATTATTTTATTTCGTTAGTAGGAAAAATAAAAATAAGCTGCAAATACTAAGAGCATGTTAGTAGAAAACTTTAAAATCAAAAAGCTGCTGCTTACATTAAGATGTACACGTAAATGATTTCAGGATTTTTACATCATTGCTTACAAATTTACTTGTTCAAGGAATAAGTGGTAGTAAAAGAATTATCTAATAGGCTGCAAAAAATGGCAAAGCCCCAGCAAACATCCAGATAATGCTATGACTTCATAAAGAATAATGTATTTTAGGCAGGTTTATTATACAAATCCATAATAAATAAGATCCTAAAAGGATCATATTGGGGCTAGAAAGGCATTAAACTTAAATTCCTTTTTCATGTTTAAAGAAATACTCATGAGATAGATTTGCTTGGTGCACAAAGAAGAAACATAAGAGGAGGCAGGATGAAAATCTTCCTTATCGAGGGTAGGAAATGATGTATTAATATTGTAAATGCATGGACATGATTGTGAAATCAGCAACTAAGATCAAATTGAAGTGATAAGCATGAAATTAGAAACTTCAAAGTATTCATCCAGATTTTGTTAAATGTAGGACTGGAGAGCAAAAATAAGTTAAAAATTCTACGCTTACTCACAGGATGGTAGGGAGAGTCTTCATTATGGAACTCAATTTTGTATTTTGGTTCACGGGAGCTTCGGCCAAGTGTGCCAGCTGTTGTTCAGTAAAGTACTAGAGAAGTTCAGCAAGCAAGAAAACTTGAAAACAGTAGAACCAATATTCTATTTAAATTATTAAAAAAAAAAACAAAAAAACCACTATGACACAACCAATAAATCAGTTGCTAGATGGATGGAAGCTCTGTATATAATAGCATCACATGCGATGACTAATTGGTTACAACAATCATCATGCACTGAATATCGCCTGAGGTACAGCTTAACTGCTCCATAACCTTTAATAGTCTAATGGCCCTTGTGGTACACAAAGACACTGCATCCCTTTTTTTTTATTCAGGCTATGGATTACTTTGTTTCTCGAGTTTACCCATCTATATTTTAAGAATCAAAAACCTTTCAATGCCCAAAGATACAAAGGTATAAGAACACAAGCAAACTATCCATGGGTCACCATGTGGTCGGCTATGATCCATAATATCAAAGTTTATCACAAAATCAGCTCTTAGCATAAATTTACTCTCATCAATAAATGCTCAACTTCTAAACAAATTAGTAACTCTATTAAAAAAATTCTTTTGACTAAAATAGTTGGCATTCAACAGTAAAAAAAAAAAAAAACTAAATTTAATAGCAAACTCTTTCTAGTTGAGAAAGGGAAAAAAAAAAAAAACCTCCAGACTCTGAATTCACTTTACTCAGATCCTTAACAATATTCATCATAGTGGCATGCGAGAAGCCCAAGAACTGAAGTAGGCATCAATCTGAGGCCACTGAAAATTAACCGATATCTAATGTTCGGCCCATTGGATTACAAGACCTAGCTGAATCAAATTCCTAACCTACAAAAACCTTTTTTTCTTACCATGAAGGGATGTAGCTGTAATGAAGCTCCTTCCTGTATTTGGTGCTAATTACACCAATCAAGCACTAATAATAACTCAGTCATCTATTTCTTTTCAGATGAATCATAATCTATTTTTTGAATAAGGAAGGAACCGAGGAACAACTATATTATATTACTAAACATTAACAATAAACAAGTAGTGTGTCTTGTATAATCCGGGAAACATTCATCAATCTAAAACAACAAAATCACTGGGAATAAACATTTTATATTCCGTCACAAGGCCTCAAGAGTTAAGCTATGCTTCACACATGAAAATAAAAATTAAAGAGAATCAAAGAAAACCCAGATTAAAAAAAATAAAATTTAGATGAATTACCAAAAAAAAAAAAAACAAAGCTAAGAAATTTACATAAAAAAGTCGAACTTTGAGATAAAAGATAGACAAATAAATATGAGCTTACCTACATGAGGTGGGAAAATCTGATCGGCAAACACATTGCTGCATAATATACATAAAACCGATATCAATCTAAAAAGCAATCTCATACTTTCTTTTCCTTTACTTTTTTCTTTTTGTGAGAATTTTATTAACCTTGAATAATAATATGAGCGCTACCGAGAAAGAACAGGCAACAAGGAGATGTATCCGATGCTGTTGACGATGACACAAATCTACACAGGTCAGCCAATGAGATCCCGCCACGTAATTTAAAGGGGTGACATCGGCCGAAATGGGCTTCTTTTTGCTTGCGCTAAAAGGTTTAAGCCCAAGGAACAATTTATTTAATCATGTTTTGGACTGGAGGCCCAAAAACTGCCGTACTCTAACTTCTGAAATCTGTTTAGTATGAATTCACGCAAAACACGAGAAAACACAAAAATATATATATAATATAAATAAAATATAATTATATAAATATTTTAAAATTTAAATAATATAAATTATTAATGTATTAATATTTATATAAATATAAAATATTTTAAATATTATTATGATACAATAAAATATATAAATCCAACGCGAGTATATTATCATATATGTGCTTCCTAAGGAATAAATAAATAAAAATGTTATATATTACTAAACTAATAATTTCAATCTTTAATTGTAATAATAATGGATTAATTTTTTAATCTTTGGTGAAAGTGCTTAATGATCTTTTTTTGGCTATAATTTTATCCCTTTTCTCCATATTTAAACGTTATTAACGTGTTTATTAACAGTATCCACCTAGCAAAATAATAACTTTTTCTTTCTTATAATGGAATAATTATTATAGGAGTCTTCTTTTTTGTGTTTAAGAATTTTGAACTACTAACAAGAGATAACTTTCTGTTCTCTTAGAAGTTTGTTGTTTTCCTTCTCAAAATTGATATTTAAAACATTTAGAAGCAAGGTTCAAGTTCCAAAAAGGTTTTAGTATTAGTAAAAACAAATGTTATTAACTGGTCCACTAGACCTTGGTTCATATAGTAGGTATGATCATATATATTTTTTTAATTACGAGTTTAATTAGATTTGGGATCATAACCAACTTTTTGTCTGAATTAAGTAGACATATATATATAAAATAAAAACTATGAACTAATTTGTGGAGCAATGAGTGAAAAATGATGCATGGTACACACGTGAAGAGATGAACTAAGAACAAATGATGTGCGAGAGACTCTAACGAATCAACCGAAATCTAAACCAAATAGGAGAGAAAAAGCCAAATGGAAGAATATGAGATTTTGTCATTAATCGACCGACCAAATGGCATCACTAATATTAATAAATATTATTACTATTGCTACTAACAAGTGTGAAACAATGAAAATTGACAGTGATAGAAAACGTTTTTATTGTTCTATGTTGATGTGAAAACATAATTAGACGTCGTTGGTCCATATTAATCTGTCACTATACTCAAAATTAAATGTTCTTTTCAATTTTTTTTTGTTTGCCATTTTCATCTGATAAAAAATAGACACAGTAGATATAATAGAAGAAGAAAGGAGATTGGATTGCCCATTTGGGAGAAAGTAAGATGAACCCAAAAAAAAAAAAAAGGAAGATATATTTATATGTTTTTCGTTTCTGCCATTCGAGGAAAAGGCATATAAGTCTTTCAGTAAAAGAAAGAATATATATATATATATATGTATGCATGTATACACACACAGGGGGACACACTAAAAGATAAATGAAACGACTACTAAAAATATGAATATAAAAGGATTAGGTAGAAAAAAAGAAAGACTTTCAAGAACAATTGAGTCTTGAAAGGTAAGCCCTACAACAAGGAGATAAAATAAATAATAGTATTGCAATAAAAAGAAGGTAAAACAACAATGAGGATTAGAAATGTAGGTGGTCCATTGAAATATTGTCCAGAAATTTTTTTAGTAAAAAAATTAGGAGCCGTCAGATTTTGGACATTAGGATTGGGAGCGGTGACTTGTAAGTAAGAACTATTAGTTAATCAATGTCAGTATTATGTCACCTTTTCGTAGGAATCTTTCTTGCAAACTTTCCAACCAAACCAGAAGAAAAGTAAACAAACTGGTGAGTTTCCCCCAAGAACAGGAACAGCTTGTCTTGCTGTTTTACCCGTTTGCACTTCGTCAGTTTGCCCAAGTTGCCTGGCAATCGCTGAAAAAGAAAAGAAGACTGCCTGCCTGCTACTGCTTTCAGTTTATGTGATTGGAAGTTGTTTGGGAACCACCACACATGAAGACAGGATCGGGTCACAACTCACCGTCTCCCCTTCTACGAATTTTATTTTATGTGGTAGAAATTACAAGACAACATTGCAAAATATAATTATTTTATTTCCACCTGATATTGTACACCCAATGTGACTCAAAATTACAGAAGATAATGATAATTGTTATTTCTTAACTATTTTGATTCAGTATATTTATTACGATCATAACGCTTTGATGATGTTTTCTATCTGATAATATCAACATTTATGACTGAATTTTATTAAAAAAATAATTAAATAAAATCCTTTCTAAGTAGACATCAATTAATGAAAGGAAGATCTCATGTTCTTAGTTTGATAAAATCATTGGGTTCACTTGAAGTACAAATTGCTTTAAATTATTCCTATCTTAAATAGTAATGTCCTTCAAATTTAACGAACTTTTCATAAGCTCCAAACCAAATCTGTCAAGCTATTTTATTTGTTTATACTAAATAAATAGAATTAGATTTTATAATTATTTGGATTGGATTTAGCAAACCGTAAAGCAGTTGACAAGTCTAATTCTAATA
>JAQSVH010000013.1:5377773-5403131 GCA_029448705.1 Adansonia digitata
AAAACAAATCCGTCTTTGGCCTTTTATCGAACATCCGCAAAAAAATTGGAATCTCGCAGAAAATGGGCCCTTTTTCTATTAATTTTTTTTTCTGAAATTTAAAAAAAAAAATTAAAAACAAGCAAAGAATTAAGATTGAAGTGTTGAAGCGATTTGCGTATGAAATATAAAGAAATAAAAATTCCTTTGCAAGAGAGCTTTTTTCTCGGGTTCACGTTTAGCTGTGAAAATGTTAAAAGATATTACAAAATAATACAAAATGCAACACTCAGGAGAAATATAAAAAAAGAATATAAAACGTTGGTCTGTCATCACTTCTTCCAACTTCTCCCTGCGACACATTATTCCATTTTTCTTATGAAAAAAGGTTTATCATTTTTTTTTTGAGTTTCCCAGGAAAATTTGCACACCTCACTCTTGAGCATTCATTTTCCCCTAGATTACTCTCCAGCCATAAAATTTTTCTTCTTTATTTTTGGTTGTGGATGAAGGTCTTATCTTTTTAGCTGAAGTTGAGGCCTTGTGGTCGATTGTTTTTCCTTTTTTTCTTTTCTCTCTGAATTGGCATTTGTTAATTCTTTGTTAAGGAGTGACAATTCCTGGTCTAGAGGAGGAAAAAATAATATTTTTCTTTTATTTTTGTTTTCATTTTCTGCTGATTCATGTCATGAATATGTTGGTCTGCTGGGGGGAGGGGACTCCCATTTCAGCTTAGAAGGAGAAATCCAAATTTTTGGAGTTGTTTTGGTGGATTGACACCCAAATTTGGACTTTTCTTTCTGTTTTTTTTGGGAATAGTATCTGGGTTTTAATGGTTTTATGTGCCTAAGAGCTTGTATTCTGGTGTGCTTGTCTTTATCTGTTGTATTTGAATTGATTTGTGAATCTGTATTCATTGTAAAAGTCGTGAAAAGGTTAGTGTTTTAAGGTCGTGTGGAACTTAATTTCTTCCTTGTTGGATGTTCTATATCGTTTTAGTTGTTGGGCTTGGATTTTTAATTTGTATGAGAAGTTAGTTCAAAAGGGTAGTGATTTTTTTTCTTCCTATATCAATTGATTTGCTTGTTAGGTTTTCAAGTTTAAGTGGTGGCAGTATTTTGTGGGTAGTTAGAAATTGTTGGAGTTGCAATGGGGAAGCATAGTGGAAAGAAAAAGAGGCAAACAGGACAAGCAAGTGATAACAATGTGAAGCAAAGCAAAGTTGGAGACAATAGTTCGAAAGCATATGATTCGGGCACGGCAGTTTTCATTGCCATGTCTCAAGAATTGAAGGAAGAAGGGAACAAACTGTTTCAGAAAAGGGACCATGAAGGAGCGATGTTAGAATATGAGAAAGCCCTCAAATTGCTTCCAAAGAATCACATAGATGTCTGCCATCTTAGGATCAACATGGCTGCATGTTATATGCAGATGGGATTGAGCGAGTACCCCAGGGCTGTCCACCATTGTAATTTGGCACTAGAGGTAACCCCCAAGTATAGTAAAGCACTGTTAAAGAGGTCGGGGTGTTACGAGGCTTTGAATAGGTTTGAATTGGCTTTCAAAGATGTTAATACAGTTCTTAACATGGAGCCAAATAATATCATGGCATTAGAGATTTCCAAGAGGTTAAGAAGTTCACTTGGGAAAAAAGGTTTTCCAGTGAATGATACCGTAATTGAATTGCCTCCAGAATACTTTGAACCTCCAAGTACTTCACAAATTCTGAAAGTTGTCAAAGAGAAAACCAAAAAGAAAAACAAGAAGAAGATTGGTAAAGCTGAAGATGACAAGGCTGTGGACCGAATTGACAACAACAAGATCGATAAAAATGTTGAAGAAAGGAAGGCTCAGGATAAACTGGTTGTAGAGGAGAAAATTAGCCATAAAATGGGAGAACCAAAGAAGGCTGTCGAGTTGATTCTTGGTGAAGATATAAGATGGGCTCAGTTGCCACTTACTTGCAGCCTTCCGCAACTAAGGGAAGTAATTCACGATTGATATCCTAGCTCGACAGCAGTTCTTATCAAATACAGAGATGAAGAAGGTGATTTGGTCACAATAACCAGTGATGAAGAATTGAGATTGGCAGAAATGATAGCAGAATCACAGGGTTCTATGAGGCTGTATGTTGTAGAAGTCAATTCCAAGCAGGATCGATTCTTTGACAGATTTAAGTGCGAGGAAGTTCACGATCTTGGAATCAAACAAGGTAAGGCAGCTGAAAATGGGGATGCCAGAGAAGTTATGGGAACAGGAAAAGACTCATGTTGCATCGATGACTGGATAATTGAGTTTGCTCAACTGTTCAAGAACTATGTTGGCTTTGATTCAGATGAATGCTTGAATCTTCATGAACTTGGTATGAAGGAATATTCTGAGGCCATGGAGGACACAGTTACAAGTGAAGAGGCCCAGGACATTTTTGACTGGGCAGCCGAGAAATTCCAAGAGATAACAGCATTAGCATTGTTCAACTGGGGAAATGTTCATATGGCCAGGGCAAGGAAGAGGGTGTACTTCAGCGAAGATGGTTTGAGAGAATCCATAATTAAGCAGATCAAAACTACCTATGATTGGGCGCAATTAGAATATAGTAAAGCCTGTAAGAGAGACGAGGAAGCACTGAGAATGAAACCAGATTTCTACGAAGCTCATCTCGCTCTTGGGCAACAACAGTTTGAGCAGGCAAAACTTTCTTGGTATTATGCAATTGGCAACAATGTTGATCTGGATAGTTGGGCTTCTGAGAAGGTCCTGCACCTCTATAACAACGCCGAGGGAAATATGTACAAGGGCATGCAGATGTGGGAGAAGTTCAAAGACCGACGCCTGCATGAGTTTTTCAATTCAAAGAAGGAAAAAGATCAGTTGCAGAAAATGGGATTGGATGGTTTATTCAAAGATATGTCAGCAGCTGAAGTTTCAGAGCAGGCTGTCAACATGAGTGCTCAGATAAATCTTTATGGGGCATCATACTTTGCAAACGCTCAATCATGGAATTCTATCTGGCATGAATTTTTGGGGGTAGCCATTGAGAAGTTTGAGGATGCTGCAGCTTCTCCCATAGAAATGGCTGTTATGTTGAAGAATCACTGTTTAAATGAAAATGCACCGGAAGGTAAGCTATGGTCAGAAATTCATAATTTTGTGTCAGCAACTAATATATGCATAAACCTTAAAAGCATAACTTAATCTCTTGTCACTTGCAGGTTTAGTGTTTAAGATTGACGAGATAATACAGGCATGGAATGAGATGTATGAAGCTAAAAACTGGAGAGCAAGATTCCATCATTCCGACTAGAATCATTATTTAGATGGCGAGTTTCCAAAATTGATCGTGCATTGGAGCATGCATGAGTTGCACGTTGTTTTGAGTGGAGATTTCCAGGAAAACAGGTGGTCGAAACTCGAAAGACATACTTAAGTGCTTCATATTATTTGAAGTGGGATACGCAGTACTGTATTATAGTTAGGTAAGCTGATTCTTTCTCCGATATAAAAAGCAATTGACTATTTTATTTTCACTGGTTTGTGACTCTCAATTACATGTCTATTATCCTCCCTTCACCATGTTTTCAGAAAATCATATGCAAATTTTTGCGGCATTCATTGCCAGGAATAACATAGGATCATCCCTTTCTGCAAGATTTCTTGCTATTTTTCTTCTAGATCAAGCTTCAGCCTTAAACTTTCTGATTCGAAGGAGAGACTATTATATTTCTGAAAGTTGTGTGATTCCGTCTTCAAGAAATAGGTTCAATTACATCAATACATGTTTGGGGACGACTTGAAGCATCATTTATCAGGGATTTCTTTTTTTTTTTCTTTTTGTTGGTTTCTGCTGTGGCCTTTATCAGCTTCCCCACTCACAAAAGCAGACCATACATGCTGAATTCATTGTTTAGTTTCTGTAATTTATAGATTGCTTGCCTGATTGAGTAGTTATTTCTAGCTGCATGTTTCTCATTCTGATTTCAAGCCTAGGTAGTTTTATTAAGAATTTTTAGAAGACAGTTTTATATTGGATTGATGATCCTAGATTTGCTGGTTCTACCATAGTATGAGTGAGGATTGTGCGTTTATCTTCAGCTTTTGCTTCAATTTTAACAGGGATCCAAAAATGTAGCTCTGTTTGCACTTTGCATGCTTGTGATTTTATCATTTTTATTTTTTATTTTTTGATACTTGATATTGCTTAGGATTAAACCTTCACCCCTCTATGTTGCATGTCTGACCAAGTGATGCTCTGAAACAATTTAACCAGATTGATTGGAATGCCCTGTCAAAACCGCTGAGACTTTAATTTAACTGATTCAGCCGGTTGAACCGGCGTTATTTAGTTAAAAAATATTTAAATATAAAATAAATAATTTTAATATTAAATAAATATTAATTATAATAATAAACATATTTAAGCAAATGGTGTGATTTTTATTATAAATCTAATAGGCTAAAAATCCACATCTCATTATATAAAATAAAATTTTTAAAACTATAACTTAAATCCAAATTTTTTCGATTTTTTCTTAATTTTTTTAATTTTACCAATTCAACTGATTTTTTTTGCTTGATACCTAAACTATTGGTTCTATAACATATACCGGATTGAACTATGGACTTATTCTCGATTCAACCAGCTAATCCGACTTTTCAGCAGTGATTTAAACCCCTTTCCCCCCTCTTGATTTTGCCTTGTGCTATTAATCTCCACAAAAATACTAAATAAAAGGTAAAAAATAAATAAAAAAACACCTTTGGGGGGCCAAACATGCGGAACATAGATTGAATAAACATAAAATTTATATGCACAAATCTTTTATTGTGGTTTTTTCAAAACAAGAAAAGAGGAAATGCCAAACTCGGCAGCCATAGATATATTTACAATCACCTTCGCATCGACCGTCGTTCTGTCCCATTAATTAGCACAATAGCCACCTTATCCCATTAGAAAGGCAGCCTTTCACGTTTTAATCAATATACACTTCATTTAATTGTTGAGAGAGAGAGAGAGAGAGAGAGAGAGAGAGAGCTATCTCCAGCTGATAGCAGGAGCCATTTACAGCATATTTTGCAGTTGCCCCACCAGGTTTTATTCCGGTCGAAAGCTGACAAGGTTGGGGAGGGCAGTTAACTGAAGCTTCTTAATTTCAGAGGCAGTTACCTTGCAGGACTCCAAAGATAGCAACCGTAAACTTTTTAGGGGCTTCAAATACGGCAAACCATCATTAGTTATGTTGGAATTTGAAACATTTAGCGACACCAATGCTGTCAGTCCTGCATTTACAACAGAAAATGAAAAACCCCCACGATTAGAAAATCTCAATGAGTTCATCAAAGCGTGACAAAACAACTAAAAATATTTTCAAATTCAGGACTCAGGAGCCATTAGTAGTAGCAGGACCCAAATAAGCTCTCAATTCACCAAATTTCCCGACTTGCCATTCATCTATCTATTTAGACTTTAGACCTACATTACTCAGATTCAATAATTATGTGTCCGACACGAATATGTTTAATTTTTTTTTTTAATTTTTTCATATATTTAGGGAATCCTTGGAGGATTATATATCCTTCTACCTATGCCAAAAATGTGTCCGACAGTATATTTAAAGGAAAAAAAAAAAAAAAGAAGAGCCAGAGCAATGCCCGGCCAACTGGTCATAATTACTAGACTGCAGCAAAAAAGCTGCAAATTTAGAATGCCAAGTGGGAGTGTGAGACTATTGCCAAATGAGATTATGTGACAGTAGAGATACAACTAGCTGTCTTATATACATCTCTGTATCAGTTTCTGTACAAGCACAGTAATTGTAATAATGGCCAACAATGGAGGAAAGAAGAAAAAAGATAAACAACGCACAAAACGCTGAGAAATAGAAGCAAAACATACCTGAAATAAATTCCAACGATTTGTTTGTCAGGTAGCAGTTTTGTGTAAGGTTCAGCAGCGTTAAAGAGTGGAGATCTTTGATATTTTTCACACCAGCATCAGTTAGACCCCCTCCACAAATTTCAAGGGATTGGAGGTTTTTGAAGCCTGTTTAGCATGAAAACATGCAGGTGTAAGAACATTTAACACAAAAATTGAACACATAACAATAGAACACATTAAAAACTAATTGATATTATGCCTATTGATAAAGACCACAAGAAACTTTCCACCACCGGAGATATAAACCTCAACCAATCAACTCAAGGACCTTATATTTCTCAACTTCAACCCTGAACTTTCTCAATTATGTATGTCCAAATTATATTCAATCTTCAAGAGACAAAGAGCAAATCAAAACAATCAAGTTTTCCAAACAAGAAAATGAGAATATCTAGGAAAAAATAGGTTAACGGCTAGAATCATCGCGCAACTTGCAATTATTAATTACTTAAGCAATGGCAATATTTTTGACATACATCGCAAATAATTTGTTCCAATGTCTGAAATCTTAGCCCCAAAAAGATCTAGATGCACCAGTCCAGTCAAACCTGCATCAGCAAAATAAAAAAAATGTGATAACTTGTATGTGTCCTTAAAACATTTAATGATGGGAAGAGAGATATGGGGTATTTAAAGATTGAGATCAGCAATTTGATGCCACGTTGACTAAGCTTTAAGAAAATGAATTATGTCAATACAGACGTCTTGCTGCAACAATAATTGATTAGAGATTCTTAACGGATAATAGAAGGGATACCCCGGACCTCCGTAGTGAATAACACTATTAAATTGGTTTCAATATAACATCACAACTATACACCAAGAGCCAGAGAAGAAAATTGCGTAAGAAATTTGCCATCTTAACACTAGAAAAGAATGATCTTAGTCCATGGGACTTTATCATTTATTCACTTCCAAGTAATGTTACTGAAGGATCGGAGTTGCCTGATCTGTTTAAAATCATCTTGAATTATATTATTTATTTACTTTAGAAGATTTCTTTATCTAAAGAGATGATATTTTCACATATAAGGATAAGTTCATAGCTGAAAGCTCAGCAAAATATATGACTCCAACCCTGGCTATCCTGTAATAGTCTAAGGCAAGAAAAAGGGGTAGACATCCAACATTTCACAGTAGCCATCCCTAGTAAAGCATAAAAATCAAGGAAAAAAAGGAACTCCATATCCCTTCACGACACAAAGACCAGCAAAAAGACTTCTGCTTCAATAAAAGATACAAATTCCAATTTCAAAAAGCCATAAATAGGAGCAAACCAAAATGCCATCAACTTAAGAAACACAAAATTAGAAGAATGGTACAAGAAATAAGTGAAAATACTAACTTGTCAAAGCTGACAGCCCAGCATCTGTAATTTGGCGAACATCCAGATTAAGTGACTTAAGAGCAGTCAATCCAGACAACTTTTTTAGACCACTATCAGTCACTAAAGTGAATGACAGATTCAAGGTCTCAAGATGAGTCAATCCTGATAAAGCAGAACCAAGTCAGCACGCGCATTAACATTATAAATATTTCAGAAAATATTGAAACCAATGGCATATAACTTTATAAATAATGCCGTGTGGAACAGGGCAAGGATCCAAATAGATTATTTAAAACATCACAGCCCTAATGTTAAAGCTATGTTAGATCGTTGATGAAGCAAACACTATAAAAATATGATTGCCCCGAAATCTGTAATAACTTCTATTCATTGATATAAATTCAGCTTTCTTTCAGTGTCAATGTGTAAGGCATAAATGCACTTCCAAAAACAGATGAACAAATGCGTGTATGGAACAACTGCAAGTATCAAATGTTTCTCATTTCTCCTTCAAAGCATCATCATATATAGAAGAAAACAACAATGGAACAATACATCTCAAAGAAATCTAAGTAAAATAACCATTTCAAGTGTATAAAAGAACATGATAATGAAAAGGACGATTCACCAAAGAAAAGCATCTTGATTGGATCTGCAAACAATGCTATTGATAAGAGCAAACCTAACGGGAAAATGCATTTTTATTATGTATCACTGAAACTCTGTCATATTTATGGATAATGTCAAGAGTTTAGAACCAGTAATGTCACATAGATGCAAGATGATAAGAGAGATTATTAACCAGAGAGGTGCTGGAGCCCATTGCTTCCAACTTCAGTATCAGACAACTCTAGACTTTTGAGGACTGAAAGGCCTAAAAAGAAAATCACAATATAAACTCAGTCATGAAAATTTTCAAAGCAAAGGGTAATACCCCCAACATAACAGTTTAACTAGCACCATAATGGAACATGATATATAAACCTGTCAAATTAGCAAGGCCTTCATCGCCAACTTTACACGAATCTAAATTCAGGCTCTCCAAATTTGTTAATCCTAGAAAGAAAAGTTAATACCAAATTAAACAAACTTAACACCATTTCAAATAAACAAGTCATCAAAATCAAATGTAAAATAAACAAAAGGATCAATCGTCTCATCTACTCAAATTCTATCAAGAACAATGAATTGCGATGCAAACTAGCATAAGCATATAAAGGTAGGCATAGAAGTTATATGGATTCAAATGAAAATTGTTCGCTATATATCACAGGTCATTTTATTTCAACGTAAAATTGAAAAAAACATTTTAGGACAAGTATCTTTTCCATTAGCCAATTAGTCACATACATAAAATGAACCAGAAATCGGTCAGCATTTATTTTCAATTTTTAAGCTTTAACAGTGATGTTTTGAAAGCACTATCTTTAGGTGAAGGAACCAGATACACAATCTCAGTACCACTATTATTAACTATCATCTAGTGGTCTCAAGTCAACTGCATAATAATTGTCAAAAATTGAAAGAATAAGATTGCAATTTTCAAATATCATCGTTATAGTTAGATCAGAACTTTTCCCTGAATAAGCTGAGTGCCAATCAATAGCAACTAACTTTAAAATAGGAAGGTCTTAACTGTCATATTTTATGGAAAGTAACAGCATAATTCACTGAGCTAACCTAGTAAAATTCATTAACTTGAACAGCCCTCTAATAGTTGTTCAAGGCAAAGAAAGAATGCAATGGTCCGCCCCCAGTAAGAGTTAAAAAAATGAACCACAATGCAGTAGCAAGGAGGAGAAAGAGAACCTTTTAGGTGCACTAAGCATGCATCAGTTATATTGTTATATGCCAGGCTCAATACCTTCAAATTCTTAAGTCCTGCAAATGGTAGTAAATACTGTAAACATTCCAACTATACTTAGCCATGTGATAGTTCTATGTGATAATTGAAGAATAAAGGGTTCAAAGAAATCAAATAAAACTCACTAGAAAGTTTGTCGCATCCATCATCGGTTAGGCCACATCTTCCAAGATTTAAGTATGTCAAAGCAACAAGAGCTGCACATAGAATGAATAATTTTTATAATTAACCGAACATGATATATGTTCTCCAGTATCTAGTTGAATAACATAACGCAATCCCAATCCCCACTTAACAGGGAGGAAAAAAACGAAGAGATAATTGCACAGCTTGTCAAAAATATTATAATTCCAGGAAATTCAGTAATCGCTTGATATATTCACTTTCACTCAAACTCCATGAACTTGTTGACAACACATTGTTTGTTGCAATTTGATAAACTTTGATCTTCTATGCATGATAATGATAGAGAATTTATCCTAATCCACCTATCTCCCAACTATAAGACATTACATCCACTAACAGATTTCCATGCAAACCAAGTATCACTAGATCTGAAGGCACAAACATGTTCAATGTATATCAGCTAGTAGTAGTCTATTTTAGTATCACCGGAAAGGCCACCGATGAGAAAATGCACCTGAGATGGAATCCAAACATGCAGTGGTAACATTGCATCCCTCCAGATTCAACATAATAAGCGTGCGCAATCCTGCCATGGAAAGTAATGTTTAGACATAGCATAGGTTAGACTTGTTAAATTCTTGAGGTCAACTGGTCTTATAAAGATGATAGATTTTAAGTTCTAATAAGTAGGTAACATGAACAGAAAAGAAGATTAAGATGCCATTAATAGGAGACTTCGAAGATGTTGACATAAATAAAAAATTCACTTCTAAAGTGCTACACAGAAACAAAGCTATAAATAGGACATTTAACATTCAATGTATTAGGAACTGAAACCAAGAACAACGAATATAAACAAAGAGGATTCCTATCCTTTTACATAGCACAAAGGACAACAATTTGTTCTGTTAGTCCACTACAACGCAAAAGAGGAGGTAGATAAATACCTCTCAAATAAGACAGTCCAAAATCTGTAATGTTACTATTTGATATATGCAACTCCATCAGATTATTAAGCCCTGAAATAAAAGAAAAATGTAAAAGCAGACAAAAAGTTTTCTAGAATCTAATGTCCTTTTTGGAGCTGGGGAGTTGTCAGTTATACATACTAAATCGCACTTGATTATAAACAAAATTAACAAATAATAATTTTGAATACAGCGTCGCAACCATCAGCAAGCAATGAAGAGCGTTCATGTCAGCTTGATCCACTGTTCTGAAAAAAAGCAACTGATGTATAAAAGTGGCAATCTTTATTAGCTCAAAAGAATCTCCAAATTACCTGAAATAGCCTTCAAGTCCAAGTCTGTTATACATTTACAACATCTGAGATTAAGAGACTCAAGTTTAGATAAACCTGAAAAAGACAGTGGGTAAAAATGACAAAGCTTCTGAAAAAAGGAATTTCTGCAAAAAATGTTCCACTAACTGGCTGATATAGGAACTCCAACTAAAAGTTCCATAATTCATATAACCGGTTGACCCTCCATCTTAGAATACATAAACAGTCATATTATAATGCAAAAAGAGATTGGATCCTGGTCTAGTTTATCTGTCAGCCCACCGCTTTTTCATCCCAATATATGGTAAATAAACATCATAACGGTGTATTTCCATTTTCCCAGGTTGTTCCCAAGACCACATGATCAGAATATACTAAATTGTTGTTGTTCTCGAGACCATATGATCAGAATATACTAAATTGTTGCATGAAAGAAAATAAAATAACAATATTGTTTAGAAGATGCTAATTGTTACAAACTGCACACTTTTTAAAGATGCAAGTTAGCTCAATAGAAAACAAGCATTCTAAGTTCTCATTGGGAGATTTAGTCATTCACAGCATACCTCTAATATGTACAAATCCACCATGAATCCCTGCGCACCTCTCCAGGTCCAACTTTTTCAAGTTAATTAAGCTAGAAAAGGCATGCATTCCTTCAGCAGTAATTGCAGCGCTCTTTTTAAAACTCAAGGATGTCAAGTTCATCAGACCTAAAAGATCAAGGGACATAATGCCCATGACCAGCATGGAAACAATGTCAAACAGCAAGCTGATCCAAAGAACTATTGCATTGATATCCTAATCACAGAAAGGCACTATTTAATAGGCTTTGATTATATTACTCGTAATAAATATTATATGGCAATAACACATCTGTAACCATGGTAACTTAACAGTTCTACGGAATTTCTTTTGATGTCCACAAAACATCTAATAAATACTTAATAATCAACAGTCTCCAAACATGCCAGAAACATGACGAGTTGGTAATTCCTTATAAGTAATATGTCAATGTAGAATATAGCAAAATGCCAGAAATGCCCATGACATCGGTATAAAAGAAAAAAATTGAAAATTACCACTAATATGCTTCAGCCCAATTTCTGAAATATTTTCACAATGGTTAAAAGTTAAGGCTTGGAGGTTCAAGCACTCTCGTAGGAGGCCTAAGCCAGTATCTGTCACATCAGAACCAGAAAGATCAACAGAAAGTAATGATGTCCCTTGTGAAGAGATGACATCCATCCAACTATCCTGCACTCCAGGATATTCACCCAACCAAACATCCTGCCAACAAGACGAAAATCTGGTAAATACCATCCTCTATGAAGAAATTTAAAAAAATAGAACAATAAATAAATAAAGGAGCACCATCCAACATGTTTAAGCCACTTAGGAAAAAATCACCTCAAGTGCACAGTCGCGAAACTTTTGAAGATAAACATCAGTAAGTAGATGAGATAAAACCAACTTGTTGAAAATTTGTTGACTTATATCCTTTGGCAGCATCGTAAACGAACTATACTTGTCGATGGCCTGAAACACAGTAACAGCATATAATTTCAGGAACACAGCAACAAGAACAATCCTCTAAGAAAAATGCCAATGTGATAGACATACTTCGCATATTTTATCGATGCATAATTCCATGAGTGACGGACAAATGGCCACTCCAGGCTGGTGAACTACCATGGGCCGTGAAAAGGAGTTTATGAGCCACTTTGAACTACCACTTTTGCCATACCTTCCTGACAGTCCTCTTCTCATTCCATCTTCAACGACCTGTTGGTCTCTCTTCCTTGAACACACTCCCCCCATTAGACTAATAGTCTAATAAATTATCAATTAATATCATGGAGCGAGAAGAAAAACCAATTTACTCCCCATTTTAGAACCCTAAAACAAGGTCTGAAGTCTAAACGCTGGTTCACCCTCTTCCAACAGAACTGGACAGAAGCAACAGTATTAGAGAGTCAGCACTTTAAAGAGTACTATAATCGCAAAACCGAAAGGCTAACAAAAAGTCTCCATCTATCATATTCTCACTGAAATGATAGAGCACTAATACATAAATTAGTGCTAGCAGTATTCATCCTAAATATCTGGAAAGCGTAAAACACTCATAGGCTCCTACACATAAAGAGTATCATAGATTCATCAAAACCAAAATCAAAACCATTGAAAGCAAAATAGTTACAGGGAACCTCCTGAATCAAACTTAGAATAGTTTAGTAAATAAGTCATCCAGAGCCCTGATAAAAAAAATCTAGTAACCCAGGAAAAAAAAAACACAACGCTTCAGAAACAAAAACGTTTAGGGTTTAGATGGCATATTAAGCTGCATCTAATTCTTAACTTGCATTCCAAAAAGGCCAACATACAGAACTTATAAAACACCAACAAAAGGAACAAGAAACAGAAGAAAAATTCAAAACCCCATTTAAAGGATAACGCATAAACCTCCCTCATTAAATCATAAAAAATCAATAAATGCAACTAGTCAAACTACATAAAAAAATAGATCAAATGAAACGATGATCATGCAATGTTTTTACACTATATTTACCTCTATACTCTATCATCAACAAGAAACGGTTTGTAAATATTTAAGATTATCAACGTAATATGTCTAAAAGCCAGCTTCTTCTTCTTCTTTACAAAAAAAAAAAAAATCGCTGCTTAAAGGGAGAAGAGCTATGTATAGTTGAACTATGGTGTTTCTAGAAAATAAATTTAATTTTCACTCTTTTTTCTAAGGCATCAAACAACGTCAGGAGGAAAAAAAGAGGATTCTAATAAATAACTATCACACAATCGAATAAAGATCATATTCAAAAACAAAAACAAAAAAGGAAAAACCTTTAAAACGGAGATATAATCATCTGATCACAATCAGAGAAGAAAAAACCAATGACTTATATTAAAAAATAAATTAAAAAAATGAAGTAAAAAAGAAACTGAAAGAGCAGGAAAGCAGGGGAAACAAGTAGAAGAAGTGAGGGGGGCCGTGGGGGAGACTTTAAAGCCGTTCGATAAGTGCCACGTGGCAAAACGTTGAGCGATCGGGATAAAGGATGATATATGAGATAAGAGCGATACGGAAGTTTGGGTCCACCTTGTCCCCGTCCTTTCCCCTTTATGCGGCAAATACCGCTCGGCGGCCGGGCGGGCGGGATTAACAAAAATACTATTTTTTTTCATTTTATTTTATTCTATAATTAATATTATTACTATTTACTCCTCCTACTACGTGGTCAATATTCCTGATATACGACGCCGCCATTTTGGTGATTCTTCTTTTGGCTTTCGCCTGTTGTATTTAGGTGGAATATTATTCTGGATATTTATATATATATATATGACATAAAATAAAATTATTTTATACCGATCATGCTTCTATGATTTAAATATTTCTAATCACTTCTGATCATGCTTTGATTATATTTGGCTAGAAAATTGAAATACACGTCTAAAGCATTTGTAATATTATTAGACAACATTATATATTTTTTTTATTTTACATGTATTTTAAAAGATTATACGTCACATTATTTTTTTTTTAAAAAAAACAACTCACTCGTCACAATTTTTTTTCTCTTCAAAGTTTTTTTTTTTAAATTATCCATTAAGATTTTAAACTTTACGAATATTTAAACAATTAATAACTGTATTTTTTTATATTAATCTGTAAAATATTTTTACTATACTGCAAAAGACGTGTCAATTCGGCAAATCTGTCGATGGAAAATTTGAACATCATTAAAAGCATATCAAATATTCACGTTGTGATGTGCCAGAATCTGTGTTGAAATCTAATTATTCTTAGGACAATAATAGAAGTAAGGATCTAATTTCACGTAACGTAACATTGAAGCTTTGACTTACCTAACAATACAATTGTTTTTCCTTTTTTAATTCATATCTTGGTTTAAGACTTTAAGTTGCTTTTGTTTCAAGTCAAAAGGGCCAAAAGGGCTATTAAGCATATGTGAGGTTCAAAATTCCTCCTTATTTTTGGCTATTAAATAAAAATTCATATTTCTACCCAAAAGCACCGGAAGATAAAGCTAAAGCAGAGAAAGTTGAAGAGCTACCAACCAAAGATCTTAAAATTATGCTTAATTCGATCATAAAAAGTTAGCACATAGAAAATATTGTAGTTGAAAATGATTAGTCCAACTACATATAGACCAACCAAAGATCTTAATTATAAATGTTAATTTTTCTTTAATCCAACTAAAAGTAAGTGTAAGATTGCAATATAAAAAAAAGTTGATTGCACAAATAATGCATATAATATATTATTTTTTTCAATTGAATATTTAAAATTTTTTAAATTTAGTACCTGTAAAGTTTTTAATAAATACCGATATGATATTTAATATTCACTTCAATTATGACACATTTTTTTCAAATGATGATATGAGATTTTAATCACAGGTTACGATTAAATTTTTTTTTAAAACATTTAATTAAAATAATAATATAATACAAAAATCATTTATTTAATTGACCCGATCAAAATAGCGTAATTCATACAGCAAAGCCCAACATTTGACAATCGTTCGGCAAATTGGTAGGTAATTGTTGGAGAATAATACTTTTGCGTTGGGAGACAAACAGACAGACCGGGTACGTCACAGTAAAGCACTATAAACATATACTTGCAAGAACAGAGTACCTAATCAAAATTTGAAGCTTTGGATGATTGATTTTGATGTCATGGCCAGGCAAGGCAATGCAAAGCAGTCTCCTTCTCTACCATTGCTGGCCATTTGGAAATCCTTGCAATTAGACACCCCCCCCCCCCCCCAAATAAAAGGTATGGATTTCCTTCCTCTTTCAAGCACAACAAATGCTAAAAACAATACAAAATCAGACAAATAGCAAGAAACTAAACTAAACTAAATAAATAAAGAAAGAAAAGGAGCAGCCAGTCGTACAAAAAAATAGCTGAAATCGGATGTACGCCTATAATACAATGCACGTAAGTTTCAACTTATACTGAATAATATATAGATATATATGAATATCACGATGTCACAACAGACCGGGGGCTACTCCGTCCGAGTCCAAGTCCAAGTCCCAATCCCAGTGGCACATTCTCATTTTTTGACTTGCCATGCTTACCATGGCTGCAGTGGGAAGCATGAACGTGGCCATGAGCATGATGTGCATTGGCGTTGCTTGAATTCACATTTATAGCAATATGGCCATTAGTGCTCACGGGAGTGTGCAAATCACCATTTAGCAAGCCGGAATTCCTCCTCATTTGCACCATCCCGATTCCTTCAGGATGTGCAGAATCTTCACTAGCCTGCACATCTTCATTGTAGCCATTGATCAGGAAATCTGAGCAGTTCTTACGGCATCCGTGATCGTAGGGGTTTCTAAATCGACCATTAGCACCCCTGAGATAGCTATAGCGCATCACATTTGCCATTTCATTTGTTGTTATATTGCGACATATCTGTAGCAAGAAACTAACAAAATGAATGTCTGATCCAGCCAAAAAAAAAAAGCCTTGCTCTCTAATTTCCAAAATCATTCATGTTCCATACAAAAGGGTTATATATGCAACATTATCTAGGACCTAAGCCATAAGCACTGTAAAAGGTGCTACGAACAACATAATTATGCCCCCATAGAAGCGATAAGGTAGCGGTGGTGTAAGAAAACCATAAAAACATGCATTCAAAACTGTGCAGGCATGTGTAAAGACAAAAATCCAGATTAAGTCCACAAAAAATGTTGCGGTAAGGAAATATTTCAAAAACAAGGCTACACCTATTGCAGATGGTTGGCTTGCGATTTAACCCTAGGGAAAATGTGCCTTAATTGTAAATATCATTGCTGCAATAATATGCAGTTGTTGTGAAACTCGCATATAGTCAGCATGGAGAGAGTAGAATATCATTTTAAACAACCCTCGAGAGTGTCACAACGCAGGCAAGGATGCATTCACTCTATCAATAATCACTAATAAACTTCTATAATGGAGTTCAATATATATGATAAAACAGCTAAAACTTGCATTTAGATGTCATCATGTCACCAGCCCTAACCCTAAAAACTCAAAAGTGCATCAGACTAGCCCAAAGAGCAAGAGTATTGGTGAAGCACAAATAAGTTTTCTGTTATGGCCCAGGTCAAAACCATAAATATAATACCAGAAAAAAAAATGACAACTGCACATCATAATATCATAAAAAATCATACCTGAGAAGCCTGTACAACAGTTAAAGCTGCCACACCAAAGAAGAGGAAAAAGTCCACAATCAAAAACGATACAGCACCAATATGATGAGTAGCAGCATGATTCATCCATGGTAAAAATGAGGGTGGAGCCACTGGATCCATCAAGATTCCTGTACATGACAATAACACATTTGTAGGACATTCGGGGTGGAAAAAAATTTTCTAACTTTGGAAAGTAGTTTGAACCTGGAACTGATTAAGCCACATACTTGTAATAGCCACTCCACCGGTAATCATCATCGCTGAGACTTCTAAAACAAGGAAAAGAAAAAAATCCCATTTGTTTTTCTGCATAACAATATACATAATTAATTAATCAACAGATACCATAACTACTCATCAAATAATTCAACATTATTCTCTTTCCACGTAGGAAATTGCCCTATAAACATAATTGTAACCAGCAAGCAATGGCACATCACCCATATTTGTCTATTTTTTCAAAGAACAAAGTTATGTCTAAGAGCATTCAAGCCCCTTAAGTTGATTGTATAATTGAAGTACAGAATGATAAACATGCAACAAATGAAACATTAAAATAATACAGGAAAAAAAAACATATAACTCATCAGTAACAAAGCACCACCTTGCCAATACAATTTGATACCCAAGGGCAATGATGGTCAAATTGTTCAACACAACGATCACACATGGAGCAGTGTTTTGCACGAAGAGGCCTGACAATCTGATGATGATATAAAATAACAAAGCAAAACAATCAGAATAAACAGACGTTATTCAATTCGTAACATATAGGCAATATAGGCTTAGATTACGCAAGCACCTTGCATGTTGCACAAAGCTGAGACCAATTTCCCGCTAGCAAAGCAGGATTATTTATCTCAATCTTCAACAAGGGTTCCTAGCAGAACATACAGGATAAATACGTTATATTGTGAACACAACTACATCAGCCATTTAAAAGAAAAGATAAATACAGAATATGAAGAAACAAAATATAAGGACTGACAACAGTTAATTTCAAGAAGAAAAAAAGATAAACAAATCAATCAAAAACCAGTTAGGCTTTATGAGGAAAACCAACGCACATCATCTTTCATATTTTGAGGATCATGGACATTCATCCTGATGTAACCGGGATCCTTGCTGCAAAGAAATTTAAAATGGAAAACAAATAGATAAGTACGCTCTTCAATGAATCTCATTACCGGCAAATCCGTGCAACAAAAGTAGAGACCCTGCCTAGAGCACAGCTAGGCATATACCCCGCCTGCTTCTTGTATTATCTTTTACATTCATAGACACTGCCTTAGTAAATCTTCGAGTACATGTCAAGATGCTCTCTCCTGAAGAATATAATAACCCACTACCACTGTAAACCACCCCATTCCAACCCCTTCAAAAATAAGATTCCCTCCTAACATAAATAAAAATGAGATTTGCTAGATACTTGAAGCTAGCGCATGACAAAACAAACACTAAAGATATCAAAGACCATATATATGCACTGAATATTGATTCTGCAAACTAAAAAGGACACTAATCAAATGTTATAGAGAATTCCTTCATTTCAACTCCAACTATACAGTGATTCCAAAAACAATTGTCTCCTGTGACAGCTGCTATACTCTGAAATTTTCCCAAGGGAAATGAGGCTAACAAACAGACAGCTAGGCAGCATGCAAAGTAAATGTATTCAGTGCCACAATGACCTGATAGACCTTTTGAAAATAATAATAGGTCCACGTCAAAGAACATACCTGCTACACCTATAAAACATAACCAAACCAGCAGATGCTAGGAAAACACCCATCCATGCCAGAAGGCCAAAACCAGCTGTCAACTTTGGCAGATTTGATGCTGCAAAAGACGTCCAAAACCACAAATAAATTGGTAATAAACAGACACAAATAGGTATTTCTTGAGGATAAGGCACAATTAACTTCGATGAAGGGATCAAGAGACACACCCGTTATGACAGATTGAGTATAGGTCACCATTAGTATCAAGATAATACACCAAAGAACTGGTGCAAGCCTTAATTTTGAAAATAGTCCAAGGCTGCTGTTCCCATCACATCGTTTTTCAAGCAACCTTCTAGCATTTCCCTGCAGAAACAGGTGTATAAGAAACATAATAGGTGGGGAAATAACATAGCTGATTTTATAATTACATCATCTTAACAATTAAAAGAAAATAACATCTAGGAGACAAATTAAGCCACTTATGAGAAATTTTACAGCTTTTAAGGAGACAACTAACAGGACCAATAAAAATCAATTAAACTAGCATCCTAAATATTTCTCATAGTCAAGTCAAGGTTTAAAACAAGTTGTGCCTATAAAATGAAAGATAAAAAGCTGGGCTATCCAACAACAAAAATACTAGTTATTTAAAAACTCCCCGCTTCATAAACCTAGGGAAAAGTATTTTGACTTGCGAATGCACAAGGCATCAACTGTTTCAATCTGTTCCCAGAAGATTAAAAAGAATTAAAAACACATTTTGACCGTTATGTAATGTTTGAATTCATGTACTTTTTATTTGTATTCTTATCAGTGGTTAACAACAACAACCGTAATGTGGGGCAGAAGAGGAAGCAAGACACTCTTTCATTCAGCCCAGGACATTCATCAGTCATCGCTGACAATAAAAGGCTTGAACTGTGTAGGACTAAGATTGAAAACAAAAACAAATAAATATCTAAAGAACTATTCGTCAAAGAATAATCATTAGCCAAGTAAAATGCCATGGAACCTACAAGGAAAAAAGCAACTTGTCTATGATTTTTTTCAGAAGCAAGTTGTGCAGGTGTAAGGCCAGAATTATCAGTGATCATCAAGTCCTCCTTCTTGCCAGCCTGTACTAAAACCGTGCAAGCTTCTAGATTACCCTTAATAGCCGCCCAATGGAGAGGAGTGCAGCCTGATGTAAAGATGAATCACGGTAAATCAAGCAAAATTATGCATGCAATCAAATATTTCAAAGAACAAATTGTTTACACTAGATTGACCAGAAGATATTCCGTAGAAATGGTACTTTATCCGAGAATAAGAAAATTACCCTCTTTGTCCTGACGCCCTCTATGTGCATCGAGAAATAAAAGAAGGCGTATGCAATCAGAAAAACCTTTATAAGCGGCCCTAGTATTGTCCATATTGCAAGGAAGTTAGAAAAAAAAATAACAGAATAGATACTTGTAAGACTTCAGTATACAATCAAGCATTTTCTAGGGAAAAAAAATGAAGTAATCAGAATATTTAACCTAATTTGTTAAATTTAATTAACTCAAAGAGAGATTTCACGAAAGGAAAGTTGAACACAAATCTAAAAACTCATTGACAGTTTCAGAATGAAAACAACTACGATAAAAATTACAACTCTGATCATAAATTGTATATCCAGATTTACAAAAGTCAAGCCTTTGCAGGAGCTTATTACTATCATCACTAGGCATCATAAAATCACGAATTAAAAACTATTTTATAATTGCAAATAGTAGGGGCTTTCAAAAGCAGTCTTACACAAGCAAATGCATCAGACAATAACTTTTTCAATACGAAAAAAAAATCCAAATTCAGTTCAAAAGTAATTTGAAGCAATAGCAAATAATAGAAGGAAGATAACAAAGCAATGATAATGCTACACAAGGAGAATAATCAACCCTCACAAATAAGTAATGCAAAATACAGATATTTAGATACAAAAGAAATCAGCAGCAGCAGTGTAGAATTTCTGATGTACCAGTGCAAAGGACTTCGCCCACTATAATCAGGAATATCAGGGTCAGCATTCCATTTTGAAACAATATAATAGAGAAAAGCAGTCTGACCATATTGGGTGGCAACATGTGTTATCTGCATCAAATTACAACAAATAAGTATGCATCCATCTATAGGTTGAAATAATAGCTAGAAATACATCAATTTGATTATCATCCCGCCATTAAATCGTAAAAATACAAAAATTAAGCATAAGTTTGAGCATTAAATTAATAAGTAGAAGCCCACACTCGTATTCTAGACTTCAAGACAAATAAAATTTCTTAAAAAAAAAAAAAAAGAAAGAAAGAAAGAAAGTGTATCAGCAACAGCAGCAAAGAACAACTGCATAAAATTGCATCTAATAGAGATGATACTAAGAAGAAAAATTAAGGAAAAAAAGACAAGGGAAAATATAAGGGGGACTTCAAAGGTTAGCAAGCCAGAGCAAACAATAAATCATAGCATTTCAACTGTCGTTGAAGTCCTAGATAGGTAGGAGAATAAGGGAATTAACCATCCGCAGCAACATAGCCTTAACTAAAACGCATAGCAAACACATATCTTCTTTAAGCCCCAAAATATCAATATGATTTAATGGAAACCATATATTGCTGAGTTCTAATGCCCCTAAAACATATATAAATGATGCATATGCGGATAGAAAACCAACTTCAAGCTGCGAAGGATGTCTAAAACAGCTAGCATTGTTTAAACATTAATTTGCATCACTTTGTCCCAAATCCATATTGAGGAAAACTACACTAATTTCTTGAATAAGAAAGAATATTGTACAAGGCACAGCATTGAAGGAAAACTAACCTGGTAGCCATAGATGTCAGCAGCATCCAACCGAGCACCCTCTTGGAGTAAAATCTCAGCAACTTGTATCGCACCCCGGACTGCGCACCAGTGCAAGGCCGTCTGCCCATTGTGATCCACCGCATGTATGTCTCCACCATGCTAGCCAATCAAGACAATCCAAAAAACTACTCAGTTCAACCGAATTTAATCCAACGAAAACTTCAAGACCACAACTAAATCTTAAAAGCCAAGCTCCTTCAAAATATCATTTCCAAAACTCAAAAGCATGGATTCCCAAAATCAAGTTCAGTAAATCCATTAAAACAGTAAACATTTTAAAGAAAGGGAATTCCACATACTGAATACCAAATAAACCCAGTTCAATAAATCCAATAAACTCCAAACTCAAATTTTCTAACAGAAAATTCCCAACTCTGACGACAAAGGCGAATCAAATCCATCAAAATAACCACAAAAGGGGGAAAAATAAAAGAAGATAAAAACCTCGATGATGTACTGAGCAGCCGCTGTTCTGTTATTCAAAGCAGCCCACTGAAGGGCATAGTAACCAAGGCCATCAGGCTCGGAAAGGGAGCAACCCTCGTATTCAACCAACCTACGGAGCTTCTCCAAATCCCCATAAGCAGCAGCCGTGTAGACGTCGTTCTTCAAGCTCTCATCATCAACAAAACCACCAACAACCCCATTGTTCCCTCCCCCATATCCATTTCCATTCGCTACAACGCCACCCGATTGCTTCGAGGGCTGAACCTCTTCAACCACCTCGATCTCCGACGACATCTCTCAAAAACCCAACAACCAAAAAAAAAAAAAAAACACTAAAAACAAACTTTCCTTCTTAATGATATATAGGGTGGACTTTGTTTATCAATAATTTTTGTTTTTCAATGGAAATAATGTGGGGCCTTTTAGGGGTTTTCGAGGAAAGAAGGGGAGAGGACTGGGTTCGGGGGGTCGTTGCGGTTTGGCGTCCTTGCCGTCTTGACTGATGAGGCGGCCGAATCCAATTCAAAGCCAAAGCGATTATCCGTAGGAATTAAAACTCGATTTCAATTTTTCAAAAAAAAAAAAAACTTTTGCATATTATATTTTTCTAATGTTTGCACACTGGCCCCGTCAAATTTACGTATTTACATCATTGACCATGTCCTTTTTGGTTTTCCTCTGTGAGCTTGAATTTATTTATTCATCAGGACAGCTCGTATTAACATCAATTTTTTTTTCCTTTTTTTTATTTGCATTACTTAACACTTATTAAATTAAAATTTTAAACTTGAAAATAATTATTATTCTATAAATATTAAATCATACATTACTCTATAATATATATACCTTATATCATATATCTATACATATCGTATTTATATATTTTTATATTAAAATTATATTTAAAGTATGTATATTGATAATAAAATTTTTTTAACTCTATAAGTAAATTTAAAAAACTATCACATATTTTTAATTTATATTTAAAAAAATAAAAAATAAATAAATAATATGATAATTTTTTAATACCACTTGTAGAATTAAAAAAAAACTCATACAATAATAATCTTTTTATATTTTATAAATTTTAATATATTAATAAATTAATATTATATAAATATTAAAAAAATTTATATATTAATATTATATTTTAATATATTTTTATTTTTATTTAATTTTATATTTTTTATTATTTTTCGTATAATATTTATATCGTGTTTAATAGTAGTGACACCGTGCTTCCTAGAACGCAAATGGGCTAGATTGGGCCAGACGAAGGCTACTATAAAAGCCGAGCAGCGTTTAGTCCATGAGGCCCAGTCTAGACCATTGGAGAGGACCCGTTTCTATTTTGTCCTCATTGTCAGACATTGTTAGACTTAGAGCAAACGGCTGTCAAAAAAAAAAAAAGGCCTAATTTTATACTTCTAAGTCGGAGACTGTTGGCTCCACCAATCAAATTCCCGAACCACACACACATAAAAAACTCTGATTGGACAATTTTACCACGATAAAGTGGTCCCAATACCACTTGATTTTCTCCCTGAAATTTGATGTGGAAATTGTTACACCGGATCCAAAGCGTCAAGTCAAAAGTCAATTTCACCCCAAAAATTAAAAATAAAAAATAAAATAAAATTGCAACTGCTATTTCCAAACCAGTGTCTCCTTCTTCCACTCCACTTTACCTCCTTTTGTCCAATTGTTCGTTTGCATTCATCTTTCTTGGAAGTTCCAGAAACTGAGCTTGGTAATATCAATTTTGGCAACCAAGCAAAACCCCTAGGCTTTACCCTAATCCGGACCCAGATCCATAAACCACTCTGCTCAGGTCCTTCTCTTTCTCTCTCTATCTTCACTCTTTTTTTCAAAGTCCTTTGCTTTCTATTAACTGACCTTTTTTCCCTGTAGAAAGTGTAACCTTTTTTTTTAGCGTAGTTAAAGGCAGCAATGGAGGATGTGCGTAGTTTCATCCCAGTTGAAAAGAGCATCTGGGTATGCTGTGTAATGGAGACTTTGGTAGCTGAGACTTTTGTTCTTGCTGGAAGGTCTCTTGCTTGCCTTCTCATGCTGGTATATTTACTCTTCTCGTTTTGATAGCTCTTCATATCTTGTCTTCTGCTATTTGGGTTTTCTCAGAAAAAAAATATATTTTTGTTTGTTATAAGGTTTTTGCTGCTTGTTTTATGTTCTTCTTGCCCCCAATTTTTTTACTAAATTCTGGTGGTTGTCCCTCTCTTATCTTGTTTAATGTTGTTGTGAGCTGCTAAACTGTTGAAACTTGTTACCTCTAATGAATTTGCACATTGGTGGTTGTTGTTAAGGGCAAGCTTTGCTTTTGGATATTGAAATTTTGAGGACTGACTATTGGGGTTCATTAGTTTCCTCTAATTAAGATTCAAGAAAATGGCGTTTGTGGAGGATTTCCACTTGTTTTCACCTTTTCTTTCATTTCTTACTCTGTACTTGAGTTTATTATGTTTAACTAGCTTTATGTTGTCTTAAATCTTGAAAACTTACCTGAAATGTTGTCGGAATAATTGGGATTTTGTTTTCCTATAATAAGTTTAGACTACATTTCGGTGCGATAATTAATATAAATTAGAATCTTCTCGCTACTAGAAAATAAAATGTTGTTTGGTGTAATGTGGTCTGCAATCAAGCAATGCCGCCTTCTCTTCTGATGTATGCTGATGGCCACGGATTCCTTAACTTGCTACCCGAGAGGCCTTACAAACATTTAGTTTTAAGTTAAATTCAGCATAAAATTCCAGAATTCTTCTACACCGCTTTTATTGGTTTCTGACCTTGAACGGACATTTCCCCGCATCTTCCAGTGCTCGAGATATTTACTGTCTATTTTACTGTCTGTGCCAATACAATAACATTTGGATTTGAGTTTCATTATGTACTACCAATTAATCGAGAAACGTTGGTCTTAGAACAACAGGGAACAAGCTGATTTGGGTCCCTGGCTCAGAATTTTCGCCATTTTTTTTTAAGACATGAGAAACATGTTTAGTTTGCCTTTTTAGCTTGCACGGTGCCGAGTTGATATTTAAGGAATTTTTTCAGGTCTTGATTTTTTGTGGCATAAGGGTTATTGCTGTCTTAATTTGCAAAGTCTGCATTTATCTTTGTTTGATGAAACATAATTCTTTTAATCATTTGAAAGAAGTTTTTAACGTGCCAATATACGGATAGGCCAGATTGCAATTAAGCGTTGTACTGACTCACTGAGTTGGTTTAACTGTTGCACATCCCTGGTCCGCTGCAATGTCTGCACTATTCCTTCGACTTGCTTTTCTGATCTTAATTATGTTCAGAGTGTTAATATTCATCATATTGTGGACTTGAAGTGATGAGCAAAACTTATTACTGTTACTCCGTAACATTATTAAATGCACATGACATGGAAGCTTAGTTCATTTATTTGTTTGTTTTTTATATTTTGCTTAAGATCCTTTTTAACATGATTCAATATTTTTGTTGTTGCAGACAGGATTAATGCTGAATGATAATGTATCATTTAATTTGACTGCAATGGATGA
>JAQSVH010000013.1:5499363-5511553 GCA_029448705.1 Adansonia digitata
AAATATTTACTGCCAAATCATTCCTGACTGCAATGGTTCTAGTAGTGGTAAAATAATTATCAAAGCAAGTCCTCAAGAATATAAACGTATAAAAAACAGAAAAATTAAGAAATATGATTTAAGGCGTGTAGTATTAATGCATTTTTTAAGGCTTCATTCGTCCCTTGCATATTAATTAGTGTATAAAAGTGTTTCCTGTAATAAATTTGAGGATACAATTCGGGAATTGACTTTGTTTTTTATCGAAGAAATCAATTTATTGAGTATAATCATGGGTGCAAGATTGGACCTTTTCTCGTTGGAGTTTTTTCAGTACATGTCTAAGGTTAAATGAAAATAGGTAAGTTGTTATATTTAAATAACAAATAAGAGTATAAAACTAAAATTTAAAAGCTCGTAAGATAATACAAAAAATACCATTAATTAGTTATTACTCAATTATTTGTAATAGTCATCTAAACTTAAATAAATTTTTTCTAAAATATTATGATTAAAAATTACTTGATATATCTATAGTATATATTTTAATATATTAATAATTTACCATTTTAATATCAAATAGTAAATAGTAATGACTAATGAAAATGATGTGATTAATAATTTACAAACATGATTATTTTTTATACGATACAATATGATTAAATGACATGTAAACAACAGATCATATGTACGATATTATAATGATCTTATTAATTAATTAGATTGTAGTTATATAAAAAGTAATTGTAGCGAATTAATTTTGTATGGAGTATATGTAGTTTCAAATTGCTAATTTTAATTTAAGTATGCTAATTGATTTCTTTGGGAGAATGAGAATTTTAATTAAATTAGATTAGATTATATAAATCAAGTTTATTTTTAAAAGAGTCTTTTTCCTTAAATTATGTTAGACTTATTTTTTTATTTGGATTTGATGTCCAGAACTTATTAAACTTAGTTCTTTTATTCTTGAGCTATTGGGCTTTGATATCTAAAATAACCTCTAGCCAACTTGGACCTATTCTAAGCTTCGCTCTGTTTACGGCACACACACTCACTTATAATAGTTCATTTCCTTGACCAAGACAACCATCTTTAGAGTTTTATGAAATTTTTTATTATTTTACTATTTTTTAAGTAATTTTAGCACAATATGATATTTTTAATTACATTCATATATTGATGTATTTGTTAGCATAAAAGGTCTAAACTCTAAGAGGGTGTAAAATTAAATTGTTAAATATAATTTATGTAAAAATATGATACATAATAAATCAATCATCTGATATTATGCATATAAATAAATATAATAGTAAATAGTAATAATTAAATAAAAAGGGTAAATAATTGTCTTTGAAAAAAAAGAAAGACTATAAAACTAAGATTTAAGAGCTTGTAAGTCAATATAAAAATAAGCACCACTATTTAGTTATTGCTACGATAATATGATCTTAAGTTAAAGCTAATTTTTCAAAAAATTCATGATTAAAAATTATTTTATATAATATATATTCTAATATTTTAACAATTTATCATTTGAATAGCAAATGTTAAATAGTAATGAAGATGAGAAAATTAATAATTTATAAGCATGAAAATTTTACATATAATATAAGTATATGACATGAGAACAACATATAACATATAAGATAATATCATAATTATACTTAATTCGATTGTATAAACTAGATTTATTTTTGAAAGATTCTTTCCTCATAAATTGTGTTGGGCTTCAGTTTTTAATCGGATTAGATGTTCAATGGACTTATTGGGCATAATTATTTTATGTTTGAGCCAATTTGGTTAGTGTTAGGCTACTAAGTATTTTAAGGTTTAAAGGAAGCTCCAACCAACTTGACTCACTATGGGCTTGTCTTATTTGCATTCAAGAAAAAATTATCATGCAAAAATAAAATAAAACAAACTAAACTAAAATAGAATAATAAAATCTAAGTTACACTTTATATCAAATTTCTTTCTACCTCTCTAAAATCTTCCTAAGTATAGAATCTTCAGATAGTAGATTCATCAAAGCATGAAACATTAAAGGTATAAGTATAAAATACAATTTGCTTTATGATAAAATTATCATTTCATTATATATATAAAATATATTAAATTTAAATTTATACTTAAATATATAAAAATATTACAATAAAATTAATAATTAAAATTTTTGCTTTATAAAAATTATTTAATTATAATTTGACCGTTCTTGTTGTTAGTATTAAGTTTGGTTTTGGGTTGGCTATGAGTTTGTGTTTTCTCAAGCTTTATTACTTCAGATTGGACCAATTTAGTTTCAGGTTTTATAGGTTAGGATTGGAGGAAATTTCTTAGTTGCCTCATAATTCCTTTGAAGGGACCTTGGTCTGCTATGTATCAAATAATCCATCAAAGAGACCATTCAAATTATGGTTTTTGCAAACATAGTCTGCAAGACTTTACATTTTATCGCTTTTCTCTCCCTTTGGCTGCAACAACGGATTCAATTTCACTCTCTTTTAATTTGGAAAGTATTCAGAACGTGTGCAATCTTCAAGTTTGAAAGTAGGAAGTGTCCCTTTTGTCATTTAAAAAAATTGCCACCATCAAATCGATCCAATTTCATAAAATTAAGTGTTAATTCCCTTAACATTGCACGTTGTTGAATTTAAGTAATATCTACAAACTTTGGAAGACTGAAAAATGGAGGGAAAAGCTCTTACATAATTTTATTTTGTATATGTTAGAACAATTAAATTAAAATAAAAAATTTTGGACAATATTAGATTTTTTTAAATTTAATAAATATATTAGTATTTATATGATATATATTTTTTAAAATTTAGATTGAATTAGTGTTATAAGTCAAATGACACAAACTAAATTGAATATCAAAATAAAATAATAATATATAAATAAAGATATTATGTCTTTCTAATTTATTTTAAAAGATAATTTCTTATTAACTCAATAAGTAAACTCTATTTTATTAGGTAATTTTTTTAACTCACATAGTGAGTGTATCAAAATTTATTTATTTATTTTTTATTTTTCTCATTTATATTGGTACTAAAATTCTTGACTAAGGTGTTCTCGAATAAATTGAAAAAATTGAATGATGAATAATTAAGTGCTGAGTTTTTAGTATTGAATTTGCAAGAATTGAAATTGTATTATAAAAACTATTTGTTATATCACTGAAAATTAAGTACTAAATATAAATATATTATTTAATAATTGTAAATACTGAATCTTGAAAATTATTAATCTCAATTCTTTTATTTTAATTTTAATAACATTTTATATCATTCTTGATAGTTTGGATAAAATTAAAAGCTTAATTTTAATATTTCATCTTTTGTAATTAGAAAAAAGATAATTTAGTTTAAATATAATTTTAAAAAATTAATATTGACTTAATTTATTTTATTTTAAGTGATAAGTAGCTATTTACCTATTTATCATTTTTAACATTTTTTTGTTAAAAATTTTCAATTAAATAGAATTCAGTATGAATTGTCAAACACGTTGAAAGAATTAAATGCGTTATCAAATACACGCTGAATTGATGTCACAAATCATTGAATTTTAGTATACAATATAGACATCAAACACTTAATTTAGTAATACAATAATACCTTTTAAGTATCAAATCAACTTCTAATTATCTTATGATATTATTAATTTTAAAGATTACATAAATATCAAATTTGTTTATATATATTTATAATTAATGCAAAGATGAACTATGTAATATTATAGTATTTATGATTTTTTTTTTTATTTTATGTTGACTTAATAAGTTTTAATACACTCATCAATATCATTTATATGTGTAGACTCATTTATTGTCATAAAATATTTAGAATACGAATCTCAACATATCAGAGCAGGAAAAATCTCATAATTTGAAATAAGACCTTACCTATTAGAACTAATTGCTTGTTCGACCATTTCAAATACATATGGTGAGATAATTGGGAATTAGGAGTTCCCACCAATCTTTTTAACTTAGGTGTAATCAGACACCTATTAAAACTGATCCTTTAAAGTTTTAAAATTCATTTTAAAATGATTGATTTCAGAGTTTGTGATAAATCTAGATAAAAAAATTAGGCTCAAGAGTTGACTATATATGGGAAAAGATTAGCACTTTCACGACACCTAAAAATCTGTATCATCTAGCCATATTCTATCTTGAGTACGATTTTCTTGATTTTAGATTCGCAATATTCAACCATAATCCCTGTTGTAATAGTTCAGAATATAAATCTTGATATATTAGAGTATGAACACTTTAATTATTATAAGGCTCCAATTGTTGGAATGAATATCTCGTTCGAGCTTCCCTATTGAAATCATGAGATGGTTAGGTTAAAGAGTCACCAATGATATATTTGAACTAGATGTGATCGAGCACTTATTAAAGCTATTGATTAAGAGTTACGAAACTCAAAAGGAATAATTTCACAATCTGCTTAATCTAGATATCTATAAAAATTGGGCTCAAAAATCGGTTACATAACAAATAAGGATTGATCTCTCTCATGATGCTCAAAAATTAGTACAAATTAGTCACATGTTTCAGATATTTAGATATTCAACCATAATCCTTTTTTTATGCATGAAAATAAACATACATCAATGAGAAAGAAAAATATGTATCTCTAGACTTGTATCGGTACCCATGAAAGTAACTGAACATAGGTTCAAGATTAGCTTGAATCCATAGCACAACTTGAAGCAAAATATTTTGTGAAAACAAATATCATAAAAGTGTGGTGACTCCAAATTAATTTCGAAATAAAAATTATTTTAAAAAATGGAACTATATTGAAAAGATATTATGAAATAGGACAAGTGACTAAATTGAATAAAATGAAACTTTGAAAGCAAGGCTACTTATTTTTATTAATTTTTTTTTTTAACTTGAAAGCCTTAAAATAAGCTATAAGAAACTTAGTATTTAAACTTTCCTAAGCCTATAAACTCTTAAAACAACACATTCAGAATTAATTCCAACGCATCTGAATGCCTTGAAATGGTCGACACGTAAACCAAGAGAAACCTGAAAATAGTTGATAGTTTGGACGTTCGAAGCTTCTCAGATTTATTCTAGCCTACTTTGACCACTAAAAATACTTCACATTAAATACTTAAAAAGTCCTAGAAATCATTTTGGGCATTGAATTTATTTTTGAATTGGATGTTACTTCATCAAACAGCATATTTGAATAACTTACCTTTCAGATTTTTTTTCTGTTTCATTTGGAACTTCCATCGGACGAGCCACTTATGGTTGGAAAGCTTATTTAACCTATTTTAATTAAAAATATGAAAAAAATCAAGAAAAATGATTATCCCCATAGAAAATAGCTTGCTTTAATATCCAACCGCTGAAATAGAGCCATCTAAACAACTCGTGTTGCGAATTTTTTTTTGGAGAATTTTTTCAAACTCATCCAACCATGAAATTGAGCTTTTGAAAACTTTTGTAAAAGCTGTTCAATAAGGATTCAATTAAAAATACTAACAAAAATTAATACCATCAGCAACTTAGCCAAAAATATTTTTTGACAAAACTACTGTGCTGGAAATCAACATTGACTTAGAACATCACATGTCTGTGAAAACATATTGCAATTTTATTAACTAGCCTCTAGACATCCGAATGTTCATTGGCTAAGCACTTAACATTCTTTGCATGTCAAAAGGATTAAAACAACAATCACTAAAACTCCACCAAGAACTCAAGATATTCCAAATTGAAAAGTGATCAAGAGTAATGCAAATGACTCGCTTTTATCGCTTTTCTTTATACTTAATTGATCTTAAGAAATGAGAGACACACCAATGTCTCTCCTTTGAGTGCTTAAACAAAAACCAAATGAGACCTAAACACACATTTTAATCATGCAGAAAGTACTCTTAAAGGCTCCTATCAAAGCTCCATGAGTTTAAACTTCCAAAAACTAATAAAAAACACATAAAATTGTTTTTTTTTTAAGCTCCAAATCAGTATTGAACCAAGCTTGTATTTAATTTTTTCAAGTTTTTTCAAAAGAAAACTTATTTAAAACTATGTCTTAACTTAATCATGGATTGAATGAGCTAAAACTCACTCGTGAAGGGTCTTTTGGTGAAAAACCATGTTTAAACATGCTATACAAACAATCTATCAAATATTTATTAAACTAATTAACACAACACAAACACTAACAAACACACAAAACATGATCAAGCACCATTAAGATCTATTTGGCTGAGCCTATCAAACCAACGCATGCTTATCTAATCAATAATTTCATCTTAAATTCTCATCATTTGCACACAAAGCATGTGAGATTAAGCTCAATTTCAACTCAATCACATGACTAACATTCATAATCAAGATTTCAACATTCAAAGCTTAGATCTAACGTGTTCAAAAATCATCACATTAACATCAATTTCAGCTTAATTAAGCTAGATCTGCACTTCATTCATCAAGATCTCATCAAAGTACTATAATCAAGCAAAGTCAAATCCTAGATCTAAAGTATTCAAGTTGGCCGAACCTAAGCTCATATAATCTCCAATGGCCGAATAATGAAAGAAGCTTGGAATCATGCAATTTCACTTCTAAATCACTAATTTCATCTCCAAATGCATAGATCTTAGCTCATTTTAACTTAAATCATCAAGATCTAGCTAATTTGAAGTAATCAAAACAAGCTCTATACATACAAAAATGTTCAAAAACAAAATCTCAATAATCTACATGATTCAAGTTTAATTACAACTGCGTAATCATCAAATCATGCTTAGATCAACTTATAATCAAGGAAAACCTAGCTAAATCATGAATTGAACATTAAAGCATAAGGGATTGAAGCAGTCTAATCTACGAAAAGATCAAAACACTATTGTAGATTCATTTAGAAGCAAGATTAATCAACATTCAAGCATGAAATCATGTAATTAAGCTGAAAATTAAAGGATTAGGAAAGAAAAATTACCACTTTAAGCTTTTCCCCTTTAAAAATTACGAGAAATTTTTTAGTAAGCATGGCCAAATATGTATATGTAAAAACTAATAGCCACCACCTATGTATATAGACTTTAGGTCAGTGAGCTAACTTTAAATCACCTATAAGTGATATTATTTTTTTCGAGACCCCTTATGATTGATATTAAACCTAACTACAACCACCTAAATCTCCTTAATTAACTTGAGTGGAAATGACTAAAACACCTCCATGATGGATGAGCAAATTGCCACATTAAGCACATGATAAAAATCGACTAAGGCATGTTTGGCCTAATCTTGTACAGTTTTTTGTAACATCTAATTAATCATGATTTGTAGTTGTAAAAATTCAATTGAAAGTTCCTTTTTGTAGTAAAAATAGCCCCTAGTAACTACCCTCGAAAAGTTCAAAATTTTTTATCTTGAACCTCTCAGATTAAGCCTTCAGGAATTTCTAAAACCTTAATTTCTAAGGTTTTTTTCAGCACTTAACCTCGATTGCCCTTTTTTGACCTAAAGTCCATGTTGAATTTCATTTTGGTACATCCAATTTTCAAATCTGAGTTCTAAAACTTTTCCAATTTAAAAATTAAACTTTAGGCAATATAGTTGACATTTTACATTAACTTTGCTTATATTGACTTCTAATTTTTTGTTGACTTTTAATTTTGACTTCTAAAATAAATCTCTCCTTTTTTTTAATCCAAATGACTTCAATAGCCATTCTAATTTTGTCAAAAGAGATATAACAGTCAATTTTCATTATTCTTGGATTTTTGAGACTTAGGTCTAGGTTTTCCAAATCTAGCACTTACCCCTTAAATTTGATAATTGAGCTCAAATGCCTTTTCTTATTAAACTAAGCCCATGGAAACATTCCAAAACCAAAATTAGATGTTTCCATCATCAATAACTTATCTACGTAGATTTAGATTGAGAAAATACACACGACTCGTAAAAAACCCTAAAAAAGTCTACTAAGGGTGTCTATAATCCTTATAGAATTTGATAATAAATTTTTAATGAATAATCCAGAGTCTTGCTAAATATTCTCTAAACTTCTTGGTGTTTATTAGAACATATAGTTTTGCACTTAAAAAAGTTTTTCATATTTAAATTTTAAAAAGGGTATTTTTAAATTAGGAGCAAATTTCAACATATTTCCTATCGAAATGGCAAAAGATTTGAAAAAAGATCCTAGCTTAAAAATGCTACCTTAATTTTCCTAGAAAAAACAAACAAGAATAAGAAACAAGACAAAATGAAATGTATCTTGTAACCTATTTTGCATACCCAAAAGAATAAAAGAATAATGTTCGAGACTAGTTTAGATTCGTGTTAGAGTTGAAGACAAAAAGTTTTGATAAGGATTGGATAAAAAAAAAGAAAAAAAAAGGGTTTTTTTTTAGAAAATTTCCAAAAGGTCAAGAAACCAAAATAATTGAAAATTAGATAAAAATCATCATTTATTACAACAAAGGATGTTGCTATAAAGTTTTGATGAAAAAAGATGAAAAAGGATGAAATTGAAAGAATTCAAGACTAGCTTGAATCAACTTCAAAAACTTTAAAGCCTTATAATAAGCCTGTAGGAACTCAAGACTCAATGTTCTAATGGCTTCAAACTTTTTAAGATGCTCTAACCAACTCCAATTCTTAGGTATCCAAATACCTCGAAAAGCATTAGGATAGAATTCGAGATGAATGCCATTTCCTTAAAACAAAGGATAACTTTGACCTTTATCACTTTTTGAATTTATTCCAATTCAATTGGACACTAAATGTTATAAAAAAGGTACAACTGGAAAGGTAATTTATAAGGTTTCAACTAAAAATAGCAAAACATTTTCAAAAATTCATTAAAAAGGTGAAAATATTTTTTCAATCAGGTTTGGTCACAGCAAACATAGCACTTGAACAACAAACGAAGAAAAATTTATGCTTAACTCAAATGAACTCGAACTTGGACATATGCCTTTGGAAAACTTATTCAATTTAGATTAATTGAAAAAATACTACCAAAATCCTAAAAAATATTTTGCTATACCAAAAATGGGAAGATTTAAATAATGATCATTAAACATAAAGGGTTTGCGCAACATGTAAAAAAAATTTACTCTCGATTCATTTGACCTCAGAATGAGGGAAATCATATTTTCCTGAAAAGCTTATTCAATATAGTTGCAATTAAAATATCCTAAAAATTCAGGAAAAATCATTTACTATGTGAAAATTTTTTACAACCAAACCTGACTGCAATTGACAGAAATTGGAATGAGGAAATGAACATTGTCAACTCTATGAACTAACACTGAACTTTCAGAGTTGACCTTTGGACATTTAAATATCTATAGGCATGTGCTTAAGATGAACCACATGACATAAAGAAAAAAAACACGAAAGGACTTGAACATGACTTAATTTTAATAGCTATAAAGCTAAATCGGAATCATCAACATGGCATTTGAATGTCTCACTTTTCTCGCCACTTTCTCTCTTTTTACTTTGAAACTCCTTCTAAACACTTGTGGGACATCCCAATACCTCTCATTACAAACTTTACTAACAATCTAAGCTTAAAATAATCTTTAAAAATTGTTTTAAAATCATTTATTTTGTGGCCTTGAATAAGTATTAATCCATGCTTATTGTGACTCAATTTCCCTAAGATTTTCATGTGAAATCATTTTAAAAACATTATAAAAACATAAATCATGACTTGCTTTTTGATTGAGCAAGTTTAGGACAATACTTTAAGGGTTCTTCTGACAAAAACAATATACAACAACTAATAAACAAGCATTTTATCAAACCTTTATCAATCTAAGCTAAGGTTATCAACAAAACATAGAGAGATGCAATATCAAATCAGCAACTCATAGAACCAAACCTAGATCAGTCATTTTCAAGCTCATTTCTTATCATATTCATCTTAATTCCATCTATCATCATCTTCATATCAAATAATCATAAAATCCACATCAAATTTCATCATGATCAAATATGAGAATGTATTTTACATTGGAATTTAAACATATTGCTAGATCTATTTGTGTATTAAGTGAAGAAACATGAGAGTATGTAAGGAATCCTAGATTTATCCCTAATCAAAACATGCCAAAGGAATTCTTGCAATGGTTGAACATGACCTCTAAGCTTCTAGCTTGGCTGAACATGTTTTAAAAGTCACTCGATTAAGAATCAAGCAAGTTATCAACATACAAAAACATGAATGTTCAGGCAAAAGAACCGAAATCAAGATCAAAATATGCATAATTCATTTTAGCCAAACATGATTGAAACACAAAGCTAGATCTAATCACACTTATCAAGCAATGCATAAGATCTAAAAGGAAAATGTAAAGATAAGAAAGAGATTTATACTTGAGAAGCTTTTTTTTTTTTGCATTTTCCCTAAGTTTTCCTCTAAGAAATTAGAAAGTATTTGACTTAAAAAATATAAAATTTTTGAATGCTTCATCTAAAATGGTGCCATTTCTCTCATATTTATAGGGAAAATTGGCTGTCATTTATCCATTAATCACCTTTAGGTAGTCTTAGAATTATCCCTTAACTAATTAACTTCTCTTTCTACCAATTAAAAGCTAATAACAACTATGTATGAAAGGTCTTAAATGCCCTTGTGTTGTAGGAAAATTGCAACTAAGGCATTAGACTTGTGCCATAATGAATTCAGCCATGTGATGATTTTATAGCTAGTCTTGTATATTTGTATTCCCAATCTAATATGATTTGATATATTCGTTAAAAAATTCATTTGGATGTTCTTTCTTGCGGTTAAAATAACCTCTAACAACATCTTTCCAAAAAATATAGATCATTTTATTCTGGACCTCTCGGATTAAGCTTTCAAAAATTTGTTCTCTAAGGTTTTGTGATAATACAATCTTGATTGCACTTTTTGACATTCCTACCATGCTTAATTTCATTATAATGCAATCAATTTTGAATTCAGATTATCAAAGCTTCATAAATTTGAAAGTAAACTTTTTTTGTCATATAGTTAAGTTTTACTATTGACTTTGTTCAAAGTTAACTTTTGAATTTGACTTTTAAATCGACCTTTTTAACTCCGAATACTTCCAATAAAGATCTTATCTTATTTAAGAAGTACACACAAGTTAGCTTACCTTGTACTTGGTTTCCTTTGACCCAGGTCCCGATTTTTCAAATTTAGCAATTTTCTCCTAAATTGTCTAACTAAAGCTAAAATGTCTTTTTTTAGTGAATTTATACCTTTAAACCATTCCGAGGCCTAAGTTGAACTTTGTAATCATCATTGCTTTATCCAAGAGAATCCATACTAAGAAATATCCACCAACAATGAAAACGAGGAAAAAGTTACTTAAGGGGTCTGAACAAAACAAGTGTTTATATTTATGAATCATGAAAGCTATATTTTTAAATCATTATTAAAATTATATTAAAAAATAACATACAAAAATATGAGGATCTTAATTCCTTTCTTTTCGATTCAATATTTAACCTTTCCAATGTATATCTATTATTTTGTCCAATACATGTTTTTTTAATGGTTTTTCTACATATTAATTTAGATCAATTGGCATTAGGTTTTATCAAATCTTAATTCATTGCAATATTCAACAAGGCAAAACAAAAACAAAAGACAAAGGTAGAGAAAAATAAGGGATGGTGTGAGTACACCAGAGATACCAAATTGGATGGCCATGGAGGATGAAAAACTTTAATTGGAAGATAAAGGAAGAGAGGAAGAAAAAGATTGAAGAAAAAAACAAAGAAAATCATAATTGAATTTCTCTTTCTTATAGCTTCCGTTAGTTTTCACCAATAAGAGTGATAACTAATATTTTAAATCTCCATCATTGTATTAAAAATAGATTCAATTTTTTGTTTTATCTAATAACAGATTCAATAATTTTTTTGAACATTTACCCTAGACCTGCTCATGAGCCGAGCCGAGTCAAATTCGGGTCATGCTTGAGCATGGTATTAATGTTAAATATAGTTGCCCAAGCCTAGCTCGGCCCAAAATATGGGTCTTAAATTTTGCCCAAGCCCGCCCATATTTGTAAATATGTAGTCCAAGCCCGTTTAGGCCCACCTATGTTATATTTTTTTAATAATTTATAATTTAAAAAATATATTTTTTAGAAATTTAATCTTTATTAATTTAATAATTTTCTTTTATTAAGTTTATAAATATAAATAATTTAA
>JAQSVH010000013.1:5522988-5533417 GCA_029448705.1 Adansonia digitata
TTTCTGGTTTTGGGGGCCCCCCCCCCCCCCCAAATTAAAAAAAAAAGAACGTGATATTTTAGTTCTATCGTTCCACCTTTGAATTTGACAAGAAATATGATTAAACAGAGAATACTTCTGTTCTATCTAAATATACATTCAAACAAAATGTTCGGATGATACACATAAGTTTAGTTAGAATTTGGAATCATTTACAGTTTGACAGGTCTTTTTCTTAGTGGCCAAAAAATTCAAACATGTTGCTAAGAAAGAGAGGCTTAGCGCCCTCCAGAGAATCTTCGAAGGCATGTATGTAAATAATTTTGTCCATTCAAACAAGTTGCCGTGAATATGTACAAAAGCCTATCCTTAAGATGAATCTGCCCATTTTTTTTTATTGAGTGCTTCGAAACATTACTACTTGACGCCAAAGTTATTGCACTAGCAGATAGTTTGAACAATGGAAAAAAGGGGGACAAGTAGCCGTAAAATGGTTATACACGGGGCTTTAAAACATTTGTTTATCTTACTAAGGTAAATCACTGGGTTAGTCTCGTTGAAGGACAACATGCTGCAAGAACACAAATTTCACCTAAAGTAAGCAAGAGTTAAGGACAATAATGAACGGACAAATACATTGAAATGACTTTTCTGGTGAAAATAAATGACAGAACGAATTGAATTCATTTCTGATATTGAATCTTAGGTTCTTCACCTTGACCTGGGTCCAATTATACGTGTAAGTTATGTGAACTAATCCATAACTAGCCTAGGTAACAGCCGGGTATGAGAATTCCATCCCTTGTGTCTCTTCCAGTGTCAGATTGTCCTGCCATGAATCACTATCGTCTTCGGCTTGTGAAACTTTAAGCACACCCCTTGAGATTGCATTATAAGCAACAGCCGACTGTCTCTCGGCTTGACTCCATCGATACCTGACAAACAACATTCAATAGATATGGCTTAAAAAAGGAAGCCAATATTATTCCTTATCATTCACTAAAGTTGCCAAATATGTTACAGAGACTCTTCATTTTTCTTCAAATATCAATGTTTGACACATATTCGGACCTGAAAATAATGGTATGATCCTCCAAATATATGAAAAAATAATAAAGAACATATATCAAATAAATACCTATATCTGATACTCATCCTAGATTTTCGTTGGGACAAGTTGAATTTTCAAAATTCAAAAGAATTTAAAACCAGAATAATTAATACATTCCAAACTGAGCAACGCCAATCAAGATAAGAGTAAATTTAGCTGGTGTCAGTTTACAACCAATTATCATGCAGAAGTCAGACGAACCTGAATTTGGGTTGGAGAGCTCAGTAGATATGGCATAACCCAAATTCTGTACACCATCAAATGATTCTGCCATACAAACTCTACTTATTTTATTAATGGATTGCAATAAAAGCCGCAGGGTGCATTTTCAGTAAGGAAAGGGACTGGTTGAATCACACTCGAGTTTCATTCTTAACATATACAGGGCCACACTTATTCCAGGTTTTTCCAAAATCAGCTGGACCTGTTGCACGTGATTTCGCAAAACATGTCACTATAATTGTTGAACATAATAAGATTACAACTGCTCATGTTGTCGAGTATCATCGTTACAACCTGAGCCCATGCCCCCCAAGAATTCCAAGTCTCCACCGACGATCCACAGAGCGAAAGCCCCTTTCCCAACAAGAGAGGCTCCAGGTGAGTGAATGGCAGACACACGATGAAGGCATATTTTCGGAGATTCATCGGTTGCAGCAAATTGGAATGCAGGTCATAATCAAGTTTTTTTTTTTTTTTTAATCACCCTTGTTCTTAGCTGGTCCTAGAATTCCAGAAGGAAGCTGTTCTCTTCGTGTCCAAGTACCAACTTTATCGTATGATCACTTCATGCGACCGCTCCACCTGGATTTTTAGTAAAGCGAACACTGTGAGAAGAGAAGAAAATGTATCATTGATTCATCAGTTGCATCTAAATTCACATAGCATGATGACATGTGGTACAGAATATTGATAGCTGAAGTGAAGAATGTGCAGTCATTTTTCAGGAACAAGAAAGCAGAGTCCTTGAAGCTATACTACACCAAATTGAATCTTAAATGTTCGGAAAATGGAGGACTAATAAGTTCCCGAAAACAAATAAATGGTACTCTAAAATTTCAAGGCAGTTGAACCACAACTGAAGCACATTTTTATTACAGCAAATTAAAGTATAACATTATATTTCAACATATAAAATTAAATACTTATTGCAGGTTAATCTAAATTACACCAACAAGAAACTGGCATCTAGTATACTATCCAAAACAGAATTTCTTATGAGAGTAAAGTAATTCTTATAACCATTTGGCCATTCTGCAATGCATCATCTAGGATAACTAAGATTTACGTATTTCTTAGCCCCAGCCATCAAAAGTTACTAGCTTCAATTGCTAATCCTCTGCAGATATGTGATGCCATGACAAGGACTAACACCACATAGGAAAATTCTACGGTAAGCTCATTTAGATCTCAATGATGCAATAAAATGAGCAAAGTTTGCAGTGTGAGTGAACTTATCATGAGTATTTACAAAAGCAAAAACAAAAAGTTGAAAATATAGAGAGCTTTTGATTTCATAGATAATAAATCTTACACTATTATAAAGTTCAGAAACTTACTTTTGAATGTCAAGACCTACTTTATAGAACAATAGCAGCTCATCTGATGGAAGTTTAAATAGTAAAGGGCTCCATGTTAGAACATTAGGATTTTCATCTATAACAATACGTGGATAGCAGTGGCCACCCTACCAAACACTTTTTTGAGCCACGACCCAGCCCATGAACACCTCTACTTAAAAAGGAAGAAAAACGAACGGTTAAATGATCAATAAATTTTTTGGTAAGTGTTACACTTACCAGTAATCTCTACAAGAACAAAATCCATCTTTAAACTTGTGAAACCGAACTCGATCCCTCACAATAATCCGCCGTTCATATATATTTGATATAAGCTTAATCACAACATGACAATCTCCACATATCCTAAGATTCTTAATCACATGAATTGGGGTCCCTTCACTTGTACTAATCAAACCAAAGGCCACTGCCAACTTCTCACTATGATAACACAGTTGATTTTCCTTCTCCTCCTCCCCTATGTCATGAAGAACAAAACTGGTCTCAGCCACATAGCCTAACTCTTTAACCTTGAATCTGATCTCATCCAGTTTCGAGTATATCTCCTTCCATCTGGCATTGCTCTTATCATCAGTAAAAAACTTGTGCCTCAAACCATGCACCTCTATGTAGCTAAACCCAGGCACCTTTTTCACGTCCCTGTTCTTCATGGCATCCCTCACCCTACCAACATCACTCCATCTCTTGTTCGCTGCATAGACATTTGATAACAACACAAAATCGCCGCAATTATTGGACCCCATCTCTACCAGATTCCTTGAAGCAATCTCTGCCATCTCTACATCCTTGTAAATCCGGGAAGCTCCAAGCAAACTCTGCCAAAGCACTACGTCAGGCACCATTGGCATAGAATTGATAATCTCATAAGCCTCTTTAAGCCTCCCGGCTCGACCTAGCAAATCAACCATACTCCCATAATGCTTTACATCAGGCTTCACTCCATGCTTCCCCATTGCCTTAAACAATCTCACACCATCCTCCACAAGGCCAGCATGATTACAAGCACACAACACAGCGAGGTATGTCACAGCATCTGGCTGAAGACCAGCTCCATCCATTTGCTCAAAAAGTTCAAGTGCTTTATGTCCATCTCCATCCATTGCAAAGGCCATGATCATAGTATTCCATGTAACAAGACACTTTCTACAGCCCATGTCATGAAACACATCATACGCCTTATCCACAAATCCGCAATTTGCATACATATCAATAAGTGCATTACAAACTTGCACGTTCAAATCAAACTTTTGGTTCTTTATAAATCTATGAATCTTTTCACCTTCTTTAAAATCTCCCATATGCGAACATGCTGAAAGAACACCAATAACTGTAACCTCATTAGGCTTTAACCTTTCATCTTCCATTCTCTTAAACAAATCTAACGCTTCACTCGCTTGGCTCCCTTGAGCCAACCCGAAAATCAAGGAATTCCATGAGGCAATATCTCTTTGCGACATTTCGTCAAACAATTTCCTAGCATAACTAAGATTGCCAACTTTTGCATACGCGTCTAGCAAAGTAGTTCCTAACAAGGCATCTGCCATGAACCCAAAGCGTATAATGTTGGCATGAAGCTGAAGAGATTCAGTAGTAGCCAAGACACGTGCGCAAGCTTTTAGAGTGAAAGAGCACGTGAGGGCATCCACTCTAAAAGATCCACGCAGCATGGCTCTATACCACGCGAAAGCCAAGGAGGGTTGAGGGCTTTGGATCAGGCCACGGATAATGGCATTGAAGTCATTGGTAAAAGGGTTTGGAATTTGGCGGAAAACAGAGATGGCAAAGGAGAGAGAGCCAAAGGGGGCGATGGCACAAAGGTCGAGGAGTTTGGAGCGAGTGCGGCAGAATTTGAAGTTGCCGGTTGTGATGAAGTAAGATTGGAGTTGCCTTATGTGGGAGAAGGACGCACATTTCTGTACGAGTGACTCAAGATCGGCCCTTACATGGATTCTGTTGCTAGTATGTCCAGCCATACCTTTCATTGAAGGACCCCCAAGATTCTGACTCTTAATATTATTAATATTGACATCAATATTACTACAGCCACTGCTATTATTACATCCATCAGAAGTTCTCCAATCAAACAAATTCCCCATTGAGTACGGGGTTTTACTCGAAGAATTATAAGTGGGATTTGAATTTTTCAGAGGAACATTGAATTACTATTACTCTTAGCCTATCCTAAAGCAGAGCTAACCAAATCCCCAAACAGGTTAGGGCTTTTGTTAACAATTCCAACCCCAGAATTATTACGACCTGAGGGACCGTAGAGGCCCAGGTCTTCCCAAAGATAACCCCAACCATGGAAGTGGATCCAGATAACCCGGAATGATTGATCTGATTCGCGGCGGGTTGGTGGGTCCAGGACAGCTGATTGGGTTGCCACGCGGGCTTTGATTGTGCAGCTGAGATTGTTGATGACTACGAGTAAGATGAAAACGAAAATGTGGTTTTGATCTTTTAGTCGTTGAGGGATTTAGGTCGGCCCGATCCGAGGCCGAGATCAAAATCGAAGTTTCTTAGCGAAACCTGAGGAACCCCTCCCGTAATTGGAGTTCGTGGTTTCTGTAAATGTATGGATATAAGCAGAGATTAATTGATCGGATCGAATTTGATCGAGAGCGTACCTTTTAAAAACAAGATCTTAAGTTTAGACACTGCCGTGGGGGTGGCGGCAGTGTCAACGTGCGTCTTGGCCGTATTCGTGGAGAGAGAGAGAATTCTGGTAGGGAAATCGGAAGTGTCTGATTTGATTTCGGACAGCAGAGCAAGCCCCCACTCCTGAAATCTAACTCGAAAGTAATTGGGAAAATTAAAAAAAAATTTTTTTAAAAACCCCAATTCCCTTTGTAACTTAGGAAATGAAAACCTGAAAAAATATAACTAAGGAAATGGTAATTATTAAAATCTTTATTAAAAAGAAAAATCCAAATCCCCTTTATTTTTCCCTTCAGCAGATACATTTTTCATAGCTTCTTCTCGTGTTCTGTTTGAATCTCTCAACAAAACTAAGTCACAGATCCAAACCCAAAAATCCAGCTTCTTCTACTTCTTCTTCTTCCACTATGCTTTTCCATTTTTTTCCCTTTTGAAGAGCCACGTTTTTAATTTCTTTTCTTTGCCTTTCTCTTCTGTCTTCCTTTTGCAACTCTGACTGCTTGTATTGCGACGATTACATTCCGGCTTTGGATTCCTCTTTCCTTTTTTTTTTTTTTTTTTTTGAGATTAGATATACCAGTAGAAATTACAATATAATGACGTATAATTCAACACATACGACATAACTATTACATTAAAAAAGAAATCAATAAACAGACCAAATAAACCAACATAAAATTGGACAAAAACAATGCATTTGAGACAATTCCTCATTGGCAACTCCATTATAGTTAAATCACTTTGTTTTGCTGTTTTTTTCCCTCACTTTTGTCTGTAGTGTAAAGAACAAGAGAAAATTGGGTTTCACTTGAAATCAATTTCGTCCCACTGTTTCTCTAATTTCAATTGGGTTTCACCTGAAATCAATTTTGTCCTACTGTTTCTCTATTTTCTCCTCTTCTAGTAATCCAAACGTGCTAAGAAAATATGCTTGGGAAAGAAGAATTGAAATTCTTTTTGCCGCCTGCTTTTTACCATTTAGCTGCTCGTTGAGAGTGTAACTGTTTGCAAAATATGCCACTATGACTTACCTTTTCCATGCGTCTCATTACCTCATTTTCTGAAGTATGGCTAATTTTTTGCTCAGGTGCATAGCATGTTACCAGTTGCTTCTGTTAGCTTCTCTGATGACGTCCTCACTCCTGGACTGCTGAAAAGCAGCGGTAAGTATGCTGCTGTTTTTTGTATAGTTCTAAATAAAGCTTGATGATGTAGGATCCATGCGGCCAATCTGAAACGCGTACTTTGTTTGTTCAGTGCTCGTCTGCACGACCTTTTTTGTTTTTTTGAATGGGTAGGAAACTATTGTTGAGCCAAAAGAACTGGTTTGTTGCAGGAAAAGAAGTCCCTCTGCTCTTTCACCGGATGAGCTTAAAAGCTTGGCAAACAAGTCCTTTCTTGAGATATTCGATCAGCATCACAACGAAATCGACCTCGTGATAATAATTTCCTAAAGGTAGGAACTGGTGATACCTCTGATAAAGCTCAGATTTGGACGATTCCCAAGATGGAGAAGCTTTTGTGGGCATGGAATTGAAGTGGCTGATTCTGGAGAGTTAATATATCACCAGATTTTGGATGGAATGGACTTCTCTTACAAAATTGATGGCAATGGCAAAGTCACTGTAAGGAAGTGCATCTTTGATCTGCCATCCCATGTGGTAATCAAAAAAGTTGCAATTACTTGATGTGGAAAGACAAACGTAAATGAAGGTTTGCTTTCTGAAGCCTGACATAATTCCAATTCTAAAAACTCTTACCGTTGATTTTGTCGGAACATCTTTGCATTTTGCTGCACAAAAAAAGAAAAAAAAGAAAAGAGTGGTCTTTTTAGTAGACTCTCTTCTTTCCACGTCTGAGTTTACGAGATATATCACATGATTCGGCGAATGCTACTTCTGTTCTGTATACAGCTACATTCAAGCAAACTGATTGGATGATACGCAAAATTTTAGTTGAATCTGAAGTCATTTACCAGTTGATGGAAGATCTTTTTCCGTATGTCCAAAATAAATTCAAACGTATTGCTAAGAAAGAGAGGCTTAATGTCCTTAAGAATATCTTCCAAGGCATGCAATTGATGTTGTCTGTTGAAACAAGTTGCCATAAATCTGTACAAAAGCCTATGCTTAAGATGAATCTGCCCCTTGTTTTATATTATTAATTGCCAGGATACATTATATGCCAACATTATAGCACTAGCAGATAGTTTGAACAATGAAAAAGGGGATAGATGGGTAGCTGTAAAATGGTTATACACACCACAGGGCTCTAAAACATTGGTTTTTCTGACCGAGGAAGTTAAATAACTGGGTTAATTTGGTTGAAGAATGACATGCTGCAAAACACAAATTTCAGCTAAAGTAAGCAAGAGTTAATAATAATAATAATAATAATAATAACTTTTCTGGTGAAAATGGATGAAAGAATGAATTGAATCCATTTCTATATCTGAATTTAGGTTCTTTACCTTAATCTGGGTCCTATTATACGTGTAAGTGATGTGAACTAATCCATCACTAGCCTGGATAACAGCAGGATACGAGAATTCCATTCCTTTAGTCTCTTCCAGTGTCAGAGTGTCCTGCCATGAATCACCGTCGTCTTTGGATAGTGAAACTTTAAGCACGCCCCTTGAGATTGTATTATAAGCTAGTAACAGACGACTGTCTCTCAGCTTGACTCCGTCGATGCCTGACAAACAACATTCAAGAGATGTAGCATTAAAAAAAGCCAATAGTATTCCTTTTCATTCACTAAAGTTGCCAATAATGTTAACCCGGACCATTAATTTTTCTTAAAATACTTATTTTTGACACATATTTGAACTTGGGAATATAGGTATGATCCTCCAAATATATATATATATATATATATAACATATTTATAACAAATTCATAACTGTATATGATACTCATCCTGGTATGAATAACATTAGGTTACCAATTTTATTGAACAAGTAGAATTCTCAAAATTCAAAAGAACTGGGAATCAAAGCGATAGTTTCTAAGATAAATTCCAAACTGAGCAACTCCAATCAAGATAAGTCTAAATTTAGCTGCTGTTAGTTTACAACATATTATCATGCTAAAGTCAGACCAACCTGAGTTTGGGTTCGGGAGCTCAGTAGGTATGGCATAACCCCAATTCTGTCCACCATCAAACGATTCTGCCATACAAACTCTACTAATATTAGTAAAGGACCGCAATAAAAGCCGCAGGGTGCCCTTTGCTGTTAGGAAAGGGACAGGTTGAATCACACTCAGAGTTTCATTTTTAACATATATAGGGCCATACTTCTTCCAGGTTCTGCCAGAATCAGCTGTGACCTGTTGCAAGTGATTTCGCAAAACGTGTCAGTATAATTTTTGTAATAAGATTATAAGTGCTTATGTAATTGAAATCATTGCTACAACCTCAGCCCATGCCCCCCAAGAATTCCAGCTCTCCACCGACGATCCACAGAGCAAAAGCCCATTTCCCAATAGAAGAGGCTGCAGGTGAGCAAATGGACATGACGAAGACATATTATCGGAGCATCGGTTGCAGCAAATTGGAACGTAGGTCATAATAAGTTTTTTAATCACACCTTGTTCTTAGCTGGTCCTAGTATGCCAGGTGGAAGCTGTTCTCTTCGCGTCCATGTAACACCTTTATCATATGATCGCTTCATGCAACCACTCCACCTGGATATTTACAAAAGCCGACAGTGAGAGAAGGCAAGAAAATGTGTCATTGATTCATTGGTTCCGACCAAATTCACATATCATGATAACATGTGGTACAGAATACTGATACCTGAAATAAAGAATGCACAGTCATATTTCAGAAAATGGAAAGCAGAGTTCTCAAAGCTACACTACTCAAAATTGAATCTCAAATGTTAAGAAAATGGAGGACTAATCAAGTTCCTGAAAACAAATTAATGGTAGCCTAGTCTAAACTTTCGAGGCAGTTGAACCAAAACTGAAGTCTTGAACTAAAGCACATTGTTATTACAGAATTTAAATTATAATTATATTCTATTGTCGGAAATTAAATCCTTAATGCAAGTTAATCTAAATTTCACAAGCAAGAAACCAGTATCTGGTATACCATGCAAAACAGAATTTCTAAATAAGAAAAGTAGTTCTTAAAACCATTTGACCATTCTACAAGGCATCATCTAGAAGAACTATGGTTCATACGTATTCTTGCCTCAGCAGCCAAAGTCTTAGCTTCAATAGCTAAGCCTCTGCAGATGTGTGATGCCATGGTAAGGACTCACACCACATAGGAAATTCTACTGCAAAAGCTCATTTAGATCTCAGCGATGCAACAAAATGAGTGAACTTCACACTGTGCATGAACTTATCGTAACTATGTACACAAGCAAAATCAAAAAGTAGAAAATATAGAACAATGGATCCTAAATAAATCTCACAATATTGTAAAGCTCAGAAATTTACTTTTGAACGTCGAGGCCCACTTTATAGAACAATAGCAGCTCATCTGATGGAAGTTTAAATAGTACAGGGTTCCACATTGGAACATTAGGTTCTTCATCCGTAATCATAGGTGGATACCAGCGGCCACCCTGCCAAACCAAATTTTCACTAAAAAAGCTAAAACTTCTAAAATTAATCAAAAGAACATCATACCACAAATAATTCAGTACAAAAACAAATATAGAAAAGGGGAAGGGACCATGGAACCATCGCATGAGCAAAGAGCCTAGGCTGGGAGGATCCTTTCTACTTTTTTTTTTCCCCTTAACCAAGGCTGATAACGTGCAAAATCATGACAAAAAAGGGGTTAGAGACTGGGGGATTTAAGTAGCGGTCGGAATGCAATGTCTCAGCACTCTACCCTACCAATATTCACCGTCCATATTTACCACAATTGACTACAAGAGAATATATTATGTCTGCAACCATGATAAACTCGACAAAACCGAAAATACTTTTAGGACCACTATTTAAGATGAGCTTTGGAATGAAGAATGCTTCCTTAGTTCTTTTGTGAATACATAAGAAAGCTTGAAGGAAACAATGGACGTACACTCTAAATTTAGATTTGTAAAAATATTTACACTGGAAAAGCAATAAGTAGCAGAGAAGAT
>JAQSVH010000013.1:5547662-5564766 GCA_029448705.1 Adansonia digitata
ATTTCAAGTGGACATACAAATTATAGTAGAATCAAAAAATTGGTATACGCACTTATCATGGCTGTAAAGAAATTAGGATAATATTTTCTAGCAATCCTATCACAATACACATCGAACAACCCTTGAAAGATGTGCTACAAAAAGTTGAGTCCACAGGATGAATGACCAGATGAAGTGTAGAGATGAAAGAGTTTAGGCTAACTTATAGCCTTAAAAGGGTGATCAGGCCCAAACACTGGCCAACTTCATCATAAAGTACTTCTTCATAAATTTTGTTAAAGTAGTGGCATCACCACAAATAGACAGTAGTGAGAACCCTAAAATTAATAGAGTTGGTGTTAATTTACAATCCCCTAAGCATCACTTTTCGCAATGTGTTCACAATAATAAAACCGAGTTATGGATCCTTTATGTGCATGGATCATCTGGGAAGTAAGGGTCAAGAGTTATCGTCCTATTAATAGACCCCTGAAGGCCATGAATGGAAACAAGGCTTGTCTTTTGAGTTCATGGCCTCAAAAAATGTTATGAAATACGAGGCATTGATATCAAGAATAGAATTAGCAAAGACCTTAAGAGTAAACAACTTGAAATGCTACACAGACTCTCAGTTGGTGGCAAATAAAATCAATGGATAGTATGAGGTCAAAGAGTAATCATTGGCCAAGTATCATGATGTAATTTTCAAACTCTGTAAGTCCTTTGACTAGATAGTCATCGAGCAAATCCTTCGTGAAAAAACTAGTAGAGCTGACTTTCTTTCCAAGATGGTAAGTAGCTTAGAAATTATGAGTAGGGAAAGATTCTACTCAAATGTATTAAAACCTCGAGCTCCGACAGACAAGTCCATGTATTGACTGCAAGCACTGGTGACACTTGGATGATGGCTTTCTCTGAGACTCAATTGTACTTGACGATCCATTATTGAAAAAATGAATTAAAAAAAGGGACTACCAAGTATGCAATCATTAATGACATTTTACATAAAAGATCTTTTAACTTTCCTTTGCTTAGGTGCATAGACCTAGATGAAGTAGACTATGTCCTAAGAGAAATTCACAACGAAGTATGTAGAAATCACTTTGGGGTAGAGCCTTAGTTTAAAAAGCCCTAAAGCAAGGTTTTTTCTAACTGAATATGATAAAATATGCCACAAACTTGGTAAAAAGGTGTGATAGATGCCAATAATTCACTAAAATACCCAACAGTAAGGTAAAACACTTAAACAAGCATTTAACCCCTATCTTTTTTGTGTGTAGGGAATGACATATTGGGTCCCTTTTCATTACTGACATCACAACGAAAATTTTTTATTGTAGCATGCGGCTGTTTCACCATAACAACTATTATGGCCGCTTCAACCATTGTAACCATTATGGCCAAATTCATGGAAAGTTTTATCTGGAAGTTTATCCTTTGTTAATTTGGGGTACCCGACGTCATTACAACATACAAAGAAAAATAGTTGCAAGCTAAAAAATTGAAAAACTATTGTGAGAAATTTCACATAGCCTCATACATAGTTTGATTGCCTATCCCTAATCTAATGGCCATGTTGAGTCTATATATAAAAACATACTTCAACTATTGAATAAAAAAATTAGATGATGTCAAAGGGGCTTGTGTGGATGAAACACCAAGAATACTTTAGGCAATCAAGACGGCTTAGTGCCAAGCAACAAAAACCATGCCTTTAGCCTGATATATGGCATGAAGGCATTAATCCTCGCAAAAGTTGGTATCCACAGCTTTTGCACCATTAATGTCGATCACCAATTGAATGACTTATATTTAGGGATGAATTTAAACTTCCTGGAAGAAAACAGAGATGAAGCTACAACAAGAATGGTGGCCCAGCACAACAAATTTCTAAGTACTATAACAAAAAAGTTAAGAATAAATAGTCCTAAGTTGGCAATTTAGTATTATGATGTTGCGAGGCCAGTCGACTGGCTAGTGAAAGAAAGAAGTTGTAACTAAATTAGGAAGTTCCATATCAAGTTTCCAAGGTTGTTAGGTTTAAAGCATACAAATTGATAGATATATTTGGTAAGATAATTCCAAATGCTTGGAACACTGTCCATTTGAAAAAAAAAAACTATATGTAAGACCTATTCAGCGGCATTAAACATCCCTTCTTATATTAATAAATAAAGTCAAGAAACTATTTTGTCATACAAATTCTATATACTTTCTGCACTAGTACAATGATTCAATTCATTGTCACTGACCCACAATAGTCCATTCGCCATTTTAGTATATAAGCAGGCAAAAACATATTGCAACACAACCATGCTTAAACAACATAGATTGGCCCACCCACCATCCTTACATATAAGCAATTGATGCTAAGTCATAACAGCAACATACTCAGTTGACCTCAAACATTCCATTCGCCCTTCAAATGTATCATATAAAGATACTTAATCGCCATGAGAATACTTGGACAGCCTAATATGGCTTACAACTTTATGCGATGCTAATTGGTTGCCATAAAATCGCGACAAATAAAAACATGAAATCACACTAAGTAAAATTATGATGATACTGACTATGGAAGTCATAATGCAAAAACAATTAAAAAGTCAAAGTTTTCCTAAAAAAATTGTTAAGCCATTTTTCATTATATATATATATATATAATAGTTACATTAAAAAGTTTTAATTATAAAGTTGTAACTTTGAAATATATATATATATATAAGTCAGTTACATTAAAAAAATTTTAATTACAAAGTTATACCTTTGAAAAAGAGATAAAACACAAAAAATGAAGTCTATCAAGCACCAGAGGTGTTAGTATTAGTGCTAGGGGATGGAATATCTTCGTAAGCTTGATCCTTAGAGGGAACTTACTTCACTTGCTCACTCTCTTCATCTCTGAAGCCATCCATGTACCTAATAACCTCAGGTGCAAGAGCAATGAAAGTTGCATCCTTCACTCATTCCTCTTCAACTTGTTTTTGCTAAGGCATAAGGAAGTCAAATTCTTTAGAAGGCGAGCGTGGGGTAAATGACTACAACTTCTTTAGGTCTAAGGGACCATGAAGTAGTTACACACCATAAAGAGCATTATCCTTGCATTCTTCAACTAAGGCAAATAATTGGTCTAGTAAGGATTCCTTCTGAGCATTCAACTCTTATTGTAGGTGAGACCTTGCCTTACCAAGTTGAATTTTTGCTCTAATATCTTGGCAGTCACCATAACTAACTCTGCGCCATGATTTTTATATGCCTTTCTCACTTTCTCTAATTTTTAGTAAGCTTTAGTAGCTTTTATAGTAATTTCTCTTCTACGACCTTCAAGGTAGCCTCTAACTTGTTTCCCTCCTCCTTTGATTTGGTAGCTGGATTATTAAAAGCTTTCTTCTGGGCAGATAAATAGTCTAATTGTGTTTGTATCTCTTTGATGAGAATAGCATTCTAGGTCGCCTCCTCATTTACTTGGTCAATCTTAGCCTCTCACCATAATATATGTCGTGTATAGTCATTTGGTAATGCAAGGCCTGCATATACAAAATAAAATAAAATAAAATAAAATAAAAGCAGTCCCAATAAAAATGATACAAAAACATTTCAAAAAAAGATTACCATAAACTTACCTTCACCATACAAGCCAAGCAAAAATGTAAATTATGAGCAAGATTCTTTTTTTGCAAAAAGTTAATATCTACTAATGGCAAATGTTTGTTTGGCCATTTGCAAGCATAATCACCATCAATTAATGCACTTTGCTTCATCAGTAATGAAAGATTCCTCCAAAGATAGATTGAAAGGGTATTTGTTAGACTTTTATTACCATTACTACCCTAAAACCTAAACTTTGCTTGATTGGTAGGCTACTTAAAGTAACAAAAACTGCCAAAGTAGTGATAGTCCCAAAAAGAGCAGTGCTTGCCCTCACTTATAGACACCAGTATGGCATCCCTTGTAAGCGTACAAGTAGAGCAAGCAACATATGAAAACACCAGAAGAGATAACAGTAAGACTATCCTTTGAGGTTGTAAGCTTGTCAAAAGTAACCTTTTTTATTGAGGGCATGGCACTTTAAATGCTCTTTACTTTTTTGCTTACCTTTATTTTGGTTGGTGATAGCCTTTTATGCAGCTGCTTTTTTGGCTACACGTTCAGTAAGCCTAGCTCGTACAGCATGTCCATCCCTAGGAAAAAAAAATGAGATACATAAGATAAAGCTAGTTTAGTGAAAAATTATAAACATATACCTTTTTCTTCTAGAGGAGTAGAAGATCGATCAAACAAGCCCTTAATTATCAATTGTTCATAAAACATTTGGTCTTCACCAAATTACCTTTAACCAATCAACTGAAGAAATCCAAATCCTCACAAAGTTTGACCTTATATAGATATAGAATTTCAAAAATTCATTAAATTACATAAATAAGCAGAGAAAATAGTAAACATAGAAATAGCAAGACTTCTTTATGAACCTTTAAAGAGAGACTTACATGTAGTAAGTCAAATCAAAATTTAATAAAATTAAATTAATCATCTATTAATGGATTACCTCACTCTCATATATTATGATCTAAAGTTAAATCTAATTCAAAAGATCTTTGTAGAATGGCGGCTGGATTCTTTAACAGGTTCTTTTAGGTCATAACCAACACATGCATCTTACCTCTAATAATAATTAGGTCACAACCAACACATGTATCTTGCCTCTAATAATAATTAGGTCACAACCAACATATGCATCTTGCTTTTAATAATAACCCACATAGATGATAGTGGGAGCATTCATAAGTTCAATAGTTCTTTGGTGTTAGCTAGAAAGCTTGTTAAGCCTTAACCAAAACGTAATCTGAATAGATTTTTCCTTCACACAATCCAAGAATGTTTCCATGATAGTAATTGTGCCAAAGAAAGAGGAAGAATAATCTCCTTAGGAGGCTGAAAGTTGGTGACTAGGTGGTTTTTCCTTCCTTAGGGTGACAACACTAAAAAAAAAGTTTTTTTAGAACAATTTTCTTAATCTTCTAACCACTATTCTCAACTCACTACATAGTGTCTAGGTTTATTCTCTTTTTTCTTCTCTATGCGTAGCTAATCTTAATTTATCCTAAAGGAAGAGTTTGAATCATGAGCAAAGTCATAGCTAAGGTGAAATTCTATCACCTTAAGTCAAAGTAATTTGATCATTTATCCCTTACAAATTACTATAGCCAAAACTGATGCATTCATGGGCAAAAGGATTTTACCCTTAGCACAAAGAATGTAGTCCAAAATCCATCTAGATGCACCATAGGTAGTTTGTAAAGATATGTTTCTTTTAGAGTTTTAATTCAACAATTAAACTATAAATTTATCTAAATAAATTAATTTAATTTATCGTACATAATTATCAAACAATTATAAAGATAAATTAGTAGAAACCTAATTCGGCTAAACATGTATCTTTTTATGAATTTTATCTTAATAAAAATTCATATTTAACTAAAATAATTTTAATTAATAATGATAATCTTGTTTTATATTACTTATCTAAATAATTTATATTTCACAAAATTATCTAAAGATAATCAGCCAAGACATTATCTGCTTAAACATGGTATGTCTTAATTTGGACAATCTTATCCACCATGTCCTAAAAAGACAACAAAAATTTAGATTTCATAAATCTAATTTTATGTCTTAAATTAAATCTTAATTGAACTTTTTCAATAAAGTCCTCAATTTAATTATCTTTTATTTAATTAAGTTGAACTTAATTAAATCTTGAATTTAATCTAACAATATCATCTTATGATATGCGACCCACTAGGTTCTTAACATGTTGGCAATGAACATAATTAATCTCATTAATCAAGTTCATAGATCAAGAATGGGATCTAGTAGCCTATCATAACCACCTAAACTTTAAAAAGTCGATGTGATCTCATCAAAACCTTTCAGTAACCAGCCTATCATGTAATACAATCTTTTCATCATATATCCCAGAATAAGCATGAGCATGATATAGTGTCTTCTCATACTTTAATCCACGTTAGATCTTTCAACTCATGTTTAATGATACAATTCACTCTGCCCTGATCAAAGATTTTAATCCTATTAATCGTAGTGAAGATCATTCGTTATACGTCTCCAATTTCACTAGGTCTGGTGAATCCTCTTTGGATCACTTGTCCATCTACCATATGCTTTATGTCATACCCAAAACCACCCTTCTATAAGCATCAATTTATTGTGAACCCATATTTAATGGAATTAAAGCATAACACTCCCCATATAAGATGACCTGATATCACAAGTCTAAGGACTATATGCATGACTAGCATATGAGAATATATTCTATAGATATTTGAGTAACTAATACCAAATGAAGTTATTATAGGGCCATGTTTAGTGAACTTGTTTCCATAAAATAAGTACACATATGCTATCCCTAACTATCTCTATACTTCAACTAATGAGAGGCTTAGCATATATAGGTCTTTATACATTATCAATGCCCTGTCTTGACAATACAATGACCAAGAACATTTTTAGAAACATAATTTTGATGCATGAGGATCTCATGATCGTAACTTATTACATCTTTGCAAGGCCATTGTGTTTCATTAGCTTCATCCAATTAGTAGTTTCATGATAGTTAATGATGCAACTAACATGAAAGAAAACCTTGTATTACTTTAGCTAGTAACTGGCATACAGTTAGATTGTACATCTTCTTTATCCCAATTTGATTGGTTCAAAGGCATACACTAACATCTTCCACTTGCACTTGAAATAGTCATATTACTCTTAGTATCTTCAATAAAGAATATGCTAATTCATATGCGATAATCTCCATTATCGAGTTATTTAAATTGTTTAGACCAAATGAGACCTTGATTCCAATCATATGGCTCAGTTGTCTTACAACTATAGGAATCAATTGATTAACTTGATAGCTAATGATCTAAAACTAATCATTTTCATAAGCTTAAAATGAAATAATTTGTTTGATGGCCCGTGGATATAAATAAGTAATTTCTAGTTTAAAACCTTTCCAACATTACATTCAACTGTTAATTGACTCATAGTCACTCAATTATGATTATTAAATTTTAATAACTTATGTTCACTCCTATTAAATCCTACACATGTAATAATCTTGTAAGGAATTCAAAATTTCATTTAGGAGCTCAAGAGGCTAAATAATTTCATTTAGCAAACATTCAACCTCTTAATGCATCTTAGCAAACAACTGGCTGTTGTTTGAACCTATTATCAAGTGAAGTTGGTTAGATGATTGAGATCACTTAGGGTGCCGTATTTATGAGACTTGGAAATAAGTAACCTCTAAACCGTGCTTGCGTATTGTGTGTGTGTGTGTGTGTGTGTGTGTATATATATATATTTCTTTGTTGATTTTCTCTCTCTGAATTATGCATTTAATTTTATCTTCATGCAAATACAAATATATTCAAGTAATTTAATTTTTTTTATTGTTCATTTGTAGTATTAAATTAATTTTCATTTATTCAACACATGTTGTGCTTAGTTAAATCCGTTGAAGCTAGCTACTTCTTATGACTAATGACACACACAAGCCGGCCAAGGGCGGCTCCTCACCTCATCTGAGAAATTACGGACACGCCTTTAGTCTGGTTTAAAAGGGCAAAATAACAATTCAGAAACTCAACTGATTCAACCCCTCCTTAGCCAAAAAGCTATGGGATCAACCTTAAGTTGCTGCAGTTCGGAGAAGGTCGATGAAGGGTATGCAAAATCAGTACCCGTCTTGTATATATACATACAGTATTTTTTTCCTTACTAATTAATTATGCTGAAAAATCCATGCTTTTTGAAGGGTAAATGTGGTTACAACTCCAGCGAATACAACATGGAGAATGTTTACATACAAAGAACTGCACACGGCTACTAATGGTTTCAGCGACGATAGCAAGCTTGGAGAAGGTGGCTTTGGCAGTGTTTACTGGGGTAAAACCAGTGACGGTCTTCAGGTATTCGTGTATTTATATTATAATCCTGTTATTTTTGGTTGATTTTTTATATTCTGCCAGTACTATGGCCAAAGTTTTTGGTTCTTGAATATATAATTAATGTATGCAGATAGCTGTAAAGAAATTAAAGGCTATGACTTCAAAAGCTGAAATGGAATTTGCGGTGGAAGTTGAAGTTCTTGGGAGGGTTAGGCACAAAAATCTCTTGGGTCTAAGGGGCTACTGCGTTGGGACAGACCAAAGGCTCATAGTTTATGACTACATGCCCAACCTGAGTTTGTTGTCTCATCTGCATGGTCAATTTGCTAGAGAGGTTCAATTAGATTGGAAGAAGAGAATCAAGATTGCAATTGGTGCTGCAGAAGGCATATTGTAAGTTAATTTGGCATTTGTCTGTTACTGAATCATGTCTGCATGGTATATATATGAAATTAGATTCTCCATTATTAAAATATAAAGAATCTAAAACATTTTGCTGATAAAGTATCCAAAGGACAATTTAAACTTATCTAAAACGTTAAAAACATTTTTTACTGCTGGTATAGGTACTTGCATCATGAAGTTACACCCCACATCATTCATAGAGACATTAAGGCAAGTAATGTCCTGCTGGATTCAAATTTCGAGCCGCTGGTTGCTGATTTTGGCTTTGCAAAACTAATCCCAGAAGGCGTAAGCCACATGACGACCCGCGTTAAAGGTACTTTAGGGTACCTTGCACCGGAATATGCCATGTGGGGAAAGGTTTCCGAGAGCTGCGATGTTTACAGTTTTGGTATTCTATTGCTTGAGCTTCTCACAGGAAGAAAGCCTATAGAGAAGTTGCCTGGTGGTGTCAAGAGGACCGTAACCGAATGGGCAGAGCCACTTATAGCTAAAGGTCGGTTTAAGGACCTTGTTGATCCAAAGCTCCGGGGAAACTTCGATGAAAACCAATTGAAGCAAGCGATCAATGTTGCTGCTCTATGCGTGCAGAATGAACCGGAGAAGCGCCCGAATATGAAGGTAGTGGTTGGCATGCTAAAAGGGTCTGTCACCGGAGGCAATTTGATTCTGACGAGAATGGATAGCGTCAAGTACAAGGAAGAATTGCTGGCACTTGATCAAACAAGTGATGATGATGATGATGCTGATGATGGTTGCCCTGAGGAAAGCTGTGGAGTATTTGGGACCATGGAGGTGCAAAAGATGCAAGATCCTTACAACCGCTATCGAAATAGGAAAATTACCAAACATGTTTGAGAAAGTTTTATTGCAATTCAGTATTCTAGATTTTGTTGATATAAACAGCAACATATTTACTCTATTTCAGTAGACAATGATTTGGGAACAGTTGATGCTCCATATATATACTTTTTAAACCCAATTGTCATAACAATTCACTCACCCGATCTTTTTAGTAAAAGCATATTTACTTATGTGTGTAGGGAAGAATGACCATTACGAAATAGCCATACTTAAGAGTTACGTATCACCGATCTTTTTGACTATGTGTCATTAGTCATTTATTAAAATTAACTTTTTATAAAAAATTTAAATTTAATTAAAATTCTTTTTAAAGTCAAATTTTAAGGTTTGCTTTTAAAATTAAAGGAAAGCGAAACGTGTTTGAAAGTTGGTTATGTATGGCGAAAGCTAGAATAGTCACAAAGTTTGTAAAATTGTACTCATTAATCATGCGTTATCTTTAATTTTGATTCTAATTAATTTTAGTTTTTATATTTATCTATAATTCCTTAAAATGGCAAAATTGATTTCTATATTTAAAATGATTCGAAGCTTATACAGCTACATAGTATCAAACACTCTTAAGGTAAACGTATTTAAGGGCAGGATTACCCATCCAAACCCTAAGGCTCATCATATATTTAGAAGGGTTTAGATAAAAATATTAGGCCCGAAAATAAGTTTTGTAAAAAAAGTCTTATTAAAAAAGGGTTAAGCATTATACAAAAAATTTTTAAGCTTGGCTCGACCAACCCGACCCGGATAAGATTTTTTAATTGCAAAATTTATATTTTTATAATATAATTATATGTTGTATAATGATGGGTTATAATTTTATTTTGTTAGTTATTAACTTGTTAAAACATTTTATAATGAAAGTCATACCATACATTTTTAAAAAATATTAACAAAATTTTATTTAAAAATATATTTATTTATTAAAAATTAAACTAAAAAAACATATTTAAAAATAAGAATATAATATGTGCAGGCCTAAATGGACTTAGATTACCTATTTACAAATATTAGTAGACTTGGATAAAAAACTACTTATATTTCTGGTCAGGCAGGGCCTAGCAAGACCATAATATTTTAATACCCTGTGTGGACTTAGCCCAAACTAGCTCAGCTCGACCCATGAATAGGTCTATTCTCAGGTAGTCCAATGAAATATAATATTTTTCTTTTTTTTTTTTCCAAAACAATTTGAATCATTGAGAAAGCATTATGTGTTAAACATAATTTTCAAAACCCTCCCAATAAGGGTAGATCTACCTTGCTTATTGTGGGGGCTAACTCTCCCACAAAATTTTATAAATTTAACTCTAAATATATTACAATTTTAACACTGCCACCAATAAAAAAATAATTGCCCTAACCCATTTATTGCCAAACTCATTTACCCTCTTTCCCTTTATACTTTTCAACTTTTCCCATAAAAAAAAAATTCCCCTTCCCCAAACCCATTTACCACCAAATCCATTTACCTTTTTTTTGTTGGACTTTATGTAACTCACATGATAATTAAGTGGATCAAGATAAATACTTATTTATTATCAAGGTGATATCATCTAATAAATCCTATTCAAGTTAAAAAATCTAGTGGTAAGAGTTAAACTCTTATTACAGTTACTAATTAGAATACAAACTCCTTAATGGTAGGATACAACTATAATTAGTCTTCTAGTATGGGTCTCTAGTCTAGTTTATATAAATTACATATGCACTATTATAAGGTAATTATCCAAAAATAAAGAAATTAACTAAAAGGCTTTATATGGTGTTCATCTTCATGCACTTGGAGTGAAGTCAAGTTCTTGATCAACAATGGCTAGAGATACATTCTTAATTAAATCTTATACTTTCACCTTTGACACTTTGTACATTTTCTCTCTTTCCTTATTTTCCTTGCAGATCCCATTACGAACAGTTCCATTGACTCTACCTAAGGTGAGTTCAACCATCCATTTCTATTTATAAATACAGCTTTTCCTTAAACTTTGTCCCTGACTTCACTTATTTTTCTTTTATTTTTCAAGTGCTGCCACTTTAAAAGTTAAAAGCAGATTATAGCCTCTTTAAAACGTAGTCTAAGGTTCGATTTATATTTTTATTTTTTAAGCTCCTAAGGTTAAGTATATTCGTGTAAATAAATAGGTATTTAGATTATGAAAGTTGTATAAGCATGTGGTTTGGATGTTAATTGGTGCAAAAAAATGTCTTTTAAGTATCTTTTTTGTTAGGAAAGTATCTGTTTAAGTTTAATGTGATTGATTTGCTATTTAGCTTTAGCATAACTTGACTTATTGTAAGAGTATGATTTATAGATTTGCTATGTAAATAGAAAATGCATTTTATTGGTATTGCTTATGCATTTTGCACATTTTGACTTATGCCTCCATTTTTCCATCTCTCGACCTACAACTTGAAACAATTTGATGGAAATATGCACTCTTAATTTCTAAAGGATTTCATAATTTAATCTAATCTAGTGCTATTTAATTAGATGATTGATCAGTATTTAATTAGAATTAAGTTACTTGTCATACAACTACTAATAATTATATTTATTTTAGCATCTTAGCAATGGACAAATTTCTTATTAAAAGAAAACCTTCATCAATTGAAGTCACAATAAATTATTCGATCCATCCTTTAAAAAGAGATTTGTAAAATTTGATTTGGAAAAGCTTCCTAGTGATCCTAAATTGCAACAGAAAAGTTTAGATTATCATCCAAATCATAGGGATGAAATTCGAAGAGCTTATTTGCAAAAAAAAAAAAAAAAGCCCTTATCAATTAAGAAAATATAATTTTCCACAAACCCAATTTGGGTTAACTTTTCATAAATTAAATCTTGATTGGTTTCTCGAATTTGGTGGTTGGCTAAAACATAGGAAATCAAAAGGTGTTGTATTTTGTTTGTGTCATTATCTTATGAGATATGAGGTTGAAGAACAAAAAATGGGTGATGTATTTATGAGAGAAGGGTTTACAAATTGAAAAGAAAAGAAAAGAAGAAAGATTGCATATTCATGTTGGAAAGATTAATCGTGTTTATGGTTAATTTTAAAGGAAATGTCAAGCATCGATAAACCAAAAGTAATATATAGAAGTTGCTATTTACAAATAAACTAAGCTATTAAAGAGAGGCTACCAACTTCATTTAACTACCACAATTGATTGTTTTGACTTTTATTGTGCCAAGGCTCAACTTTTTGTAGTTATGATGAATCAATGAATTCAAGAAATCAAGGAAATTTTCTTGAGCCTTTATATTTTCTTGCAAATTACAATGAAGCCATTGATCAAGTTCTAAAAAATGCTTAAGGAAAACTCAAGCTAGAAACATCTAATATTCAAAAGGCATTGTGCTAGTTGCTGCAAGTAAAAATCATAAAAGCTATCCTTAATGATTTTGGAGATAAATTTTTTGCTATCCTATTGATGAATCTCAAGACATATTAATTAAGGAGCAAATGGTTGTTGCTTTATGTTATGTAAATCATAAAGGACATGCTATTTCATGTTTTCTTGGTCTTGTTCATGTTTCTAGCAATAGTGCTTTATTATTGAAAACATATTTGGAGTCATTATTTGCAAAATATGGTTTGAACTTGTCAAGGATATGTGAACAAGGATAAGTAATATGCAAGGTGAATTCACTAGCTTTAAAAGTTTGATTTAAAAAAAATTAATTGGGCATTTTATGTCCATTAATTTGCTCATCAACTAAAATTGGCACTAGTAGTAGTTGTAAAGAAGTAAGTTAAAATTGTTTTGCTATTCAACTTAGTTGCTAATCTCTCTAATGCTATTAGACCTTTACCTAAACATAGAGAAATTCTTTAAGAGAGTAAAATTTACGAAATAAACAAAACATTGGAAGTTTGAGAAATTTCTTCTGGTTGTGGCTTGAATCAAGAAACTACATTCAATAAAGCAGGAGATACTAGATAAGGCTCTTATGATACATTACTTAGCTTGATTTCTTTGTTCTCTTCACTTATTAATGTGTTTGAAGTTGTTAAGGAAAATGGTATAAGTTTAGACATAAGAGTTAAAGCATAAGCATTTTTCTACGCCACCTTTTAAATTTATACTCAATTTGCATTTGATGAGAAATATATTAGGAATCACTGATAAATTGTCCAAGCTCTACAAAGAAGTGATCAAGATATTGTAAATGTTATGACACTTGTTCAGTTATCCAAGAGAAGATGACAACTTATAAAAGATAATGGTTGACTTTTGTTACTTAATGAAGTTTTATTGTTTTGTTACAAACATCATATTGTTGTTCTAAATATAAATGATGTGTTTATGCCACATGGATGATCAAGGCGTAAAGTTGAGAAAGTTTCAAATTTACATTACTTTCAAGCATAATTGTTTAAGTCAAAAACTTTAAGAATTGACACTTGTTTTACAGATATAAATACTAATCTACTTCATTATCTAGCATGCTTGAATCCAAAAAAATTCTTTTGGTTCATTTGATAAACAAAATTTGATTCATTTGGCTAAGTTTTATCTCTTAAAATTTTCTTTAGTGGAGTTTATGGCACTTGATAATCAACTTGAAAATTTTATAACAAATAGTAGTTCAAATAATACTTTTTCAGAATTAAATGGGACCAATGATCTTTTTGCAAAGTTTACGGAGATTGGGAAGCATATTTTATGTCTATTGGTATATTTGCTTTTGAAGTTATCGTTGATCTTACTAGACTTGCTCATAGGCCAAACCGAGCAAGATTTAGGCTGGGCTTGAGCATGGTATTAACATTAAATATGATTCCCTAAGCCCAGCCTGACCCAAAACATGGGCCTTAAATTTTACCCGAGCCCACTCATATTATATTTTTTAAAATTTAATCTTTATTAATCTAATAATTTTCTTTTATTAAATTTATAAATATAAATAATTTAACTTAGTTTTTAAAGTTTACAATATAATATTATATATATGTATTGTTTATATGACAAAAATTACATAATACATAAAATATAAAATATATATAATATAAAAGTAAAATGGGCTGGGTCGGCCCAAGCTCGGGCTTTGAAAGTTGGACTCAAGGCCTGGTCTATTTTTTATCGGGCTTAATTTTTTTGTCCAAGCCCATTTTCGAGCTTAATATTTTTGTGCAAACCCTCTAAATTATTGATGGGCGTTCGGGTTTAGGCGAGTAGCATGGCCCTTGAGTGCATCTAAATCTTAGCAATGGCAACTGCAAAAGTTGAAAGAATTTTTTCTGCTATGGTGTAATAAAGGTCCAACTATGCAATCGTATGGGAGATAACTGATTGAATGGTTGCTTGGTTACTTCATAGAAAGAGATGTTTTTAATATCATTGAAAATGAAAAGATTATACAATGTTTTCAAAACATGAAATCACTAAGACAATAATTGGAATTTGCAAATATACTTTTTGGCATGTTAAATTTATAATATATTGATATATGCAATTTTCTTTAAGTGTATATGTTGCTCCCACAAACAAAAATTTTTGGAGCCACCCCTGCTCCCTATAGCATAGCAAAATATTTGAAAGGTATCTTAACTCAAAACATTGCCTCTTTTTCTTGAAAATTAAATCCAATTTCTAGAAATGGGGCCTAACTCACTTTTTGGCATTTTGATGTATTGTATGTCATGAAATGAAAATAACCTAAGGAAATATTGCTAAATACCTTAATCGAGTAACATGAATTTGGATTATTAAGAATGACTCGGGGTTGATACAACTATAAAATTTTGTATATTCCTTAATACTTCAGCGAAAAATAAGATTTTTTTTTTAAAAGAAATCCTAATCATTATTTGACAAAGGTATTCTATGTTGAACTGACTTTTGAAAGCTAGGAAAATGAGTTAAACTAGAATATTGCCTTAATAAAGGAAATAATTATATAATCATATATAAAGGTGTTTTCACTAATAAATGCCACTAATTAAAAAAAATATAGCGGCGTTTAAAATAGAAACGCCGTTAATGTCCTACTTTTCAACTAGCAGGACATTTTGAGCACCCAAAAAAATAACCGTGAAATTATAAATAACAATTAGCAGCGTTTAATATTAAAAATGCCACTAAAACTAACTAATTAGCGGCTTTTTTATTTAAAACGCTGCTAAATGTGGCTTTTTATTTAAACATAGAATCTAGTGGCCTTTTTTTAAAAAAACAGCGCGATAACATACCACTGTAACCCCACTTTGCTGTAGTATAAAAAGGAACCGTGTAAGGAATAGATATATATATATATATATATTTTTTTTCTTTCTTTTAAGGACATCGGTGCCTATAGGGACATTTGAATACCTTTGAAGAGAAGAGAGTTAGATTGCAATCAAAGAGTTCAAGATGAAATTGTTGTTTAAATAAATAAAGCATCCGAATAATATAGAAAAAGGTGCTCGAATACTCTACTAGCAATTCAATTTTTTTTTAAATAGCCTTAAAAAGGATCTGGCAAGGTGACTTAAGAGCCGAAAAAAAATTGATATTTGGTTTTTACACACAAAAAAGTTTTGATTTTGGTAAATCTAATTCAAATTAACCAGACTCTAGTTTGAGAAGTAAATACAATATTTTAAGCAAATTTAGTTTGAAAAACACACTTGAATTCTTCCATTTCAAAAATGATGAATTTAAAACTAATAACTATAAGTACATAAATAAATATATAGTAAAGCAAATAAAAAAATAAATTTGACATGCTAAATAATTACTATTTACTACTTGTAAATATAGAATATTCTTTATATATATAAATATATATTATAATATATAATATAATTTAATAGTTTATTTATATTTATATTATTTACAATATTTTTTATAAATTATTTATATTAATATTAATATTAATATTAATATTAATATTAGTATTAATTTATTTTTATTTTATATATTTATATATTTCTATTTCATTTATTTCATATTAAAAATTAATATAATATAAAGTAATGTGCTAATGTTTTTGTGTGAATTTTTTTTTAAGTTTGAAGAAACGTCAAAAAAAATATATATTTAAAAATAATTATTTAATTACTTTGACCCTAATATCTTTAATCGTTATTTTTTTTTAACCTTCATTATTTCATATGTATATATATTGCTAAAAATGTTGATCTCAACTTCATCATTATTCATCTCAATCAATCAATCTCAATATTTCATTATCAATCGTTGTTTTCTATCTCAATTCATTATATTGAAATAGAATTTTATTTGAATTTAAAATTTAATTTAATTAGTTTTGTTAATCAATTAATATTTAATAAGTTTAGAGTTTAAATTTAAATGTATGTAACTCTTCTCTTATTCTACGATTTTTTTATACAAAAAATAAATCTTACTTAATTGTGGGTTAAAAAAATTTCTAAGATGCATTAGAAATTTATTATCAATCCAAGATATTTTGGAATAATTGTAACGATTGACTGATAAATAAAAGATGAGATGTCAAGCATTAGATATTTGAACTTTTGAACGGCAGAAATGTTAATTTCAATGTCAACGTCAGCGTTTTCCCTTCAAAAGCCAGGCCTAGACTAATTAGCCCAATAAAACTAAAAGGCTCGAGGCCCGAAGCGGGTTTCTTAGCGTAAGCAGTAAGCACATGTAAAAATATCCCCAGCGGAATCTTGGACGTGTAGTCCGATGGTCCTAAAGGACCCCAAGACAAAAGTGCACTAGCCCCACCTTGTTTGGTACTCGGCAAATTGCATGTATAGCATTATTATGGACATCTGCTAGCTACAAAAAATATCCGTTCTTGGACATGTTGATCTTATCCTTATTTTTCACAGCGATAAACGTTAGATGAGATTATAAAAATCTTAATAACTCTTTTTTTTAATATAAAAAAATAAAAAGATTATCTTATCCAAAACTTC
>JAQSVH010000013.1:5579407-5599845 GCA_029448705.1 Adansonia digitata
TTTTAAATATGCTTAGCTTGCATGCATAGATGGCTAGATGAATTTCAATTATACAGTATTTTAATAATTTTTATCATATCCATGTTGTAAATAAAAGAAGAAAATGATGATGAAATGTGAAAAATGTGATTTTCTCTCCCAATTTGGAGCGTAGTAGCAGTAGTAATAATATAATTGTAACTAACCTTCATACCCACCTACATCCAATCCAAAGAAGCATTGAAACCTACCCGAAACCAATCACTGTCTACCTCCCTCACCACCCAATTTTCAAGCGCTAAAGAGCCCACAACATACGATTTTGAGAAGTCTTGAAATGTAAAAGCAATGACAAGTAATGGCTGCCTCCCACCCTGAGCTAAAAGTTCTAGCTGTAATTTTATTTTTGGGGTCACCTTTACATGCTTTAAAATTTGAAGGAAAACGAGAGTCAAAATTATATATATATATATATATATTTGCGGAGAGTCGTTGACATTGTCATTGGTTCACAAAAAAAAGAAGGCCGTACGCATACCTTAAAATTGAATTTAATGAAGCAAATATAATAGTGATTGGGGTCTCATTCATTGTAAAGGAGTTAATCATCTAAAATCTATTGATAGTTTAGTTTTTAAGGCTTACATCCATCAAATCAGAAGTATTCGGTTAGGAGTATGAAATGTGAAAAATGTGATTAGTGATAAAATTGAATTCAATGGAGCAAATGTAATAGTGATTGGAGTCTTAGCTCAAAAAAGAAAGAAAAAAAAATCATTGGAATTAATGGAGTAAATCCTCCAAAATCTATGGATGAGTTAGCTTCAAAGTTCACACTGATGGAATCAAAAGGGTTGGGCTAGTAGTATGAAATGTGAAAAATGTGATGGGAATTAAAATTGAATTCAGTGGAGCAAATGTAATAGTGATTGGAGTTTGAGATCAAAAAGGGGGAAAAAAATCATCGGAAAGGAATTAATCGTTCAAATTTTTTAGATGATTTAGCTTTGAATTTCAAACTGGTCAAATCAGAGGGTTGGAGTAGTACTATGAAATGTGAGAAGTGTGATTGTTGTTAGAATTGAATTCGATGGAGCAAATGTAATAGTGATTGGAGCCTTAGGCCGAAAGGGAAAGAAAAAAGTCATCATAATAGAGTTAAGCGTACAAAATCTATAAATTGCTTAAATTTAGAGCTCACGCCAATTAAAAGGCTACCTCTCCTTCGTTGCTTTTTACTTATAAATTTCGATGCATTTATCGAAATCATATATATGTATTAGAATTTGACATATTCATCATGCATGTGAATAAAAAAAATTCATTTAAAAAAAATACGTAAAAAAGAAATTGGATAGTTTATAAGTGTTAGTTTTATATAAAAAATAAAACGATACACAATAAAGTATAGTAATTAACTCGGAAGTTAAAAAGCTGTTTTTCATTAATAAACTAACATGGATGATTAATTAGTTGCATGATTTTAAAAAACACATATATCTTTATATTTATAATAATTTTATTTTAATAAATTCACTAACTAAATTAGTAACACTTAATTAAATATTTTATATATAAAATACATAAGATCACATATGAATTATAAACGGTTATTAAAATTGTATTATAAAATAATAGAAAAAAATAATGGAAAGATGGCATTAGGAATCTAAATCATAAGCCAGGAAAAGAAAATTTAAAGTACAAATAGAAATAGGTGGGAACGTATTAAAATCCATATGGTATCAAGTAATTTGTGGTCTAATCCAACAAGGCCAAGTTCGGACTAGAGATGAGGATATGAAAGCACGTGAAGCTGACACAAGAGCCAACTTCCATTCAAAACATGCAAATGTCTTCACTCTCACCAACTAGCCCAACAGACAGCCGAATCATCTTACCTTCAATGCAAAGACACGTTCAAATAAAGTCCTCAACAACTTCAAAGATTGAAGGTCAATATTATCACAATTATTTTAAATTATGAGACCTCTTATTATCAGGCATTTTAATAACACGTAGGAAGTTATGGAGATGGAAGTAGCCGAGAAGAAGCATGAGTTACCTTCCAACTTTAGTCGAATCGGATCTGTTTTCAAAACAAGTTTGGAGCATAGAGGATACAAGGAACATCTGCAAGGAGCATAGGAAGAACATCTGATTGTTTCTCCGAGAACGCGGGAGAACGATTGGGTTTGCTTGTTTTTCTGAGGAGAAGAATAGATTGGACTTTCTTTTTGATATTGATAATGGGGTTTCCAACAACAATAGGGAAGTATCGGCTAGGTAGAACTATTGGAGAAGGTACCTTTGCAAAGGTCAAGCTGGCTGTAGACACCTACACGGAGCATCATGTTGCCATCAAGATTATCGATAAGGCCATGGTGATGGAAAGCAATCTCAAGTATCAGGCGATTTTCCAACCCTTGCTTTGTTATATGCCTTGTTCTTATCAATGTCTTGGCCTGACATAAACATGCCAAAAAAATAAAATAAAAAGATTATTACGGCTGACTAATCAACAGTCAAATTTCAGGTACAGCGAGAGATACGAACCATGAAGCTTCTGCATCATCCCAACGTTGTGAGAATACATGAGGTGTGTTTTTTGTATTTCAGGACTTGATTAACTTGTACCAATTTTTGCACCCTCATTCATCTTTAGAGATTCCTGGTTGCAGGTTATTGGCTCCAAGACGAAGATATACATAATAATGGAATATATATCAGGAGGACAACTTTTAGACAAATTGGTGAGACTAATCGGACAGCACCTGGATTTAATAAAATCTGGATCTAAAGCTTTTCAATCTACATTTCTAATCCTCTTTGCCCTTACTATATCCAGTCTTATGCCAAAAAATTGGGTGAAGCAGAGGCAAGAAAACTTTTCCAGCAATTAATAGATGCAATGGACCATTGCCATAGAAGAGGAGTCTACCACAGAGATCTAAAGGTATTTGTAACATTCAATTTTTCCCTTCTTCACAAATGCACAAAGAGAAGTCATTTAAACTCATTAAGAACGGCGTCAATCTTTTTGTATACAGCCAGAGAATTTGCTTTTGGATGGTAAGGGAAACCTTAAAGTAACTGATTTTGGACTGAGTGCTTTGAGGAAGGTAGTCACACAGCCATGCCATTTTCTTAAATAATTTTTCATTTGTTCTAAATTAATTCCAGACAATTATCATGGAAATTTGGCTAAAAATTCAGATATATTACAGCCTGGAGATATACTAACTACGGCATGCGGATCTCCCTGCTATGTAGCACCCGAGGTACGAGACATCTCTTCCTGTCCCATGTTCTAGACTGTCTAAATTCAATGGCCTAAAAGAACGTAGAGAAATTTAGACCAACAGCTAACTTTCTTCCAAAAAGGGACTTTACTTGATTAGACTGATAATTCATCTTCTCGATGATAGCTGCTTGCAAATAAGGGCTATGATGGAGCAGCTGCTGATATTTGGTCCTGCGGTGTCATTCTTTTCGAACTACTTGCTGGCCATTTACCGTTTGATGATCGTAGTCTTCTGGTGTTATACAAGAAGGTATGCATCTGCACGTAGGAACATAACCTTCACCAGGTACAATAAGTTACCCTTCACTGATGCTTCCACTTCTGTGAAGATATCTGGAGCAGAATACATATGTCCACCATGGTTTACAGGATGTCAGAGGAAGCTGATTGCGCGAATACTTGATCCAAATCCCAAAAAGGTATAACGCCGAGACAGTATGAGATAGAGATTTCCAACTTAAAAATATAATAATAATAGGAATTTCTCCTCATATTACTACAGAGGATAACAATTCCAGAGATCATTGAAGATGCTTGGTTTCAAACAGATTATATACCTTCATGCGGTTATGACTATGATGAGAAAATATACTTGGATGATGTTAGTGCTGCCTTCGGTACAGTTGAGGTAAATGCTCTAATTAGTATTAACATAAGAGTTTCATGGCTTAATCTTAACCATCTGAAATACCATACAGGAAAACAACGCAGGGATGAAGACACACAAATACTCAAATTTCATAAATGCATTCCAATTGATAGCAATGTCACAAGATCTGGATTTATCAGGCCTCTTTGAAGGACAGGCGAGTCTGTTAAATCCAAATAAGTGTTTACATCAGACGAGCATCCTTAGATCATTCCTAAATTAAGTAAACCATTTTTTTCTCCTACATAGGATGGCAAAAGGCAGAGGACAAAAATTGGATCCAAGCATACTGTTAATGAAACCATAAAGAAAATAGAAGCAGCTGCAATGGATGTGAGTCTGTCAGTTGAAAGGATGAATACTTTCAAGGTAAAAAACCACGCATGTTCAGAATTCTTTGACAAGTGACTGAATTTGTATCTAAATTATTGGTTTTTACCTTATCAGATGAAAATTCATCCAAAACAGAAGATGACTAGATGTTGTAGATCAGCTTATGACTTATCAGCTGAGGTAATTAATTGTAATATTCTCTTCCTATAATACAATATATCAACAAGTCTCACCATTTTATGTTTCCATGTCAGGTAATTGTGGTTTCTCCCACAAATTGTTTTGTAGAAATATCAAAATCTGCAGGAGAACTAACAGTCTACAAGGAGGTATGGCAATCAGTTCTTTAAGTTTTGATTATCTTAGCTGAACAATGATTATTTTCTAAGCCAATATATAATGACAAGCAGTTCTGCAAGAGTTTGTCAAGTTTGCTAGTAGGGAAATCAGATGTCTCATCGCAAATTCAAGAATCCGAGACCATCAACACCAATAGCAATATTGTTGAAATGAATCAATGGTAAATTTAAAATGGATTGCCAGTTAATATTGAGTTACATTGAAGCTGCAAGCTCACAATTATTTTTCGACCATGCAGCTCTGAAGAAGAAAACTACGGAACGAAAGACCAACGAGGCTATTTCTCCTCATGAAGATCGGCTTAATTTATTTTAGTCTTAACTTTTCAGTATCCTCAGCAAATTCCCCAGGAAGATCGGAGGAACATCAACTCATAATCTATTTCAATGTGCAGGAAAAAATAAGAATGCAAAATTGTTGCTTTTGGGCATCATTTTTCACGCACTCTACGCAAAGTCCAAATAACATCATTTGCACAGCTATCTTCATGTTTCTTGTGAAGTTTTTTGTCCTTTCGCTTTCTCCTCTCTTAAAATTAACACTGCACCATATTGTTCCAAGATGTATATTAGAGGCTACCATTTTTTGTCAACTTTTCTTTTTCCGTTTAAAGAGTTAATAACACACAAAGGAGCTTCTCAACTGCTCCATTTTCCTTAAAAATCCCACTTAATTCTTTACATGCATGGATGGTATTCAAGCAGAGCAGAAGAGCGATATCAACCAATTCATGTTACTCTCTTGGTTCAGTGGCCTATACTTGTTTGCAAAACGGAGTTCGTATCACATTCCTAAACCTCCTACTATTATTCCTTTAACACGCGTTAAAATAATGAATATTTTCTCATTCTATGCTGTCTAAAGCCCTGAAGCACTAGAACTTGAATTATCTCTCATTTAATCATGATTCTAACGGACAAGAGCTCCGGACGACGTCTCTAACTCTCCACACCTCTGGATTCCCCTCTCCCTTCTCAAACCCATTTTCTCTCTAAATCACTGATTTATATCCCCTGGTACATTCACCCACCTCAATAACAATGATTGATACCAAATCGGATGTTAACACTAACTAAATTCCAAATCAAGAGCTAATTGAATAACCGCGAAAGGAATGAGGGCCAATGTGAAGAGATTCAATGAAGTTGATCTAGTGCAACTCTGGTATTATAATGCAAACCATAACAGAACTGATTCAGTCTGTACTATGTTCGAGCTGTTTCGTAAATGCTTTTATCTGAACTTGCAATTCAAGCCGGTAATTGACTGGTAAAACACAATGAATTTGATGGGCTCTAGCTATGTATGAGGGTGTCTTTAAATACTACACTTAGTCATACGCATGCACTTGTGCATACTGCAGTATAGTGCAAATTAAACAGCTGATTTTTGGATACAAAATTTACTTCGTAAGGAAAACAACTAAACAAACTACCAAAATCTTATAGAACTAAAGAACGCAATGGGATTAGATTTGTCTGAACTTCTTTCTTACAAGGAATAATATCTCCTGATACATAAATTTTAAACTGGATCAAGCATGCTCTATTAAGAAGATATTTAGATTTAAATCCCTAATTTGATAGGATTGCCACCAATTTTAATATCTGTAGGTAGTGTAGGGTGAAAATTAAAATGTACTGCTGACATCTTATATTGTACCTTAAACTCTTAACAGACTGTTTGGTGCGTCAGAAAAAAAGGCATTTCACATTGAAATCTTCCAAAACCTTAATTATCATCCTACCTTACAACAAGTTTAGGCATATGATTGGTTAGAATATAACTCCATTTTTTATTTGTACAATTGTTGCAATTGTTAGTTATAACATAGGAATCTTAAGTTATGATGGAAATGATGGATTTGTAAAGAATAAAATAAACGAAAGATGAAATGAAGAGAAAAAATCTAAAGGTGAAAATGGAGAGGAAAACTAAAGAAAGAATATAAGAAAACAAGTTTGCATGGAATAGCTCTTGGTATGTCTAGCTTAAGGTTTTCATTCTTATTTATACTAGTTCTACACCATAAACAAATAAATTCAAACAAACAAAAAAGATATTAAAGCTTATAACTAATCACATCACAAAGATAAGGTTTATGATTAGTCATAACACCAAGACAAAGCTTAAGATATACCTAAGATATATTAAATATTAAAGATAAAAATATAGCCACTGACTTGTCACTTCATGAATACTAGTTAAATCATGGATGTTAAGTCTAATCAAATCATGAAGATTATAAAATATTTCAAGTGAAAAGATAAGTCGATAACAAATCTAACCAAGGTGTTGGATGTAAAATGCCACTACACTCAATAGAACAGAGCCTATAGACTATTCAAAGGAATGTTTCAGTTCATTCAGTCATGGCTGTACGCAATTCCTTAAGTATGACTACCCCAAAGGATACTCGACTACTACATGTAAAATGTTCACAAGAATGTAGGCACACAACTGTACATCCAAAACAGAAAATAGATGATGAGAAAAACAGTAAAGGTCACGACGACAACTGGAAAAACCACAAATAGATCACGACTTTTAATCAACAAAACAAAGACCAGCCATAGAGCTTTCCTTACAAGGTTGAATCAACTATAATTTCTTCAAGTTTAAAAAATGTCCTTGAAATTTTGGCAGCCATACAGCATTTTCATCAAAAAAACCGTTCACAGATGTTTATCAGACCAGTGTTTAGGGTTACAATATCCTTCAATAATGTGGATCTACAATTACCGTTGCACCTCATCTCTCCAGGAATTGTTCCAGGACATACTTCATTCTGTTATTAGAACTACCTAATCTCTTTCTATCTATCATACAAGATAAAAGCTTATTCCTGACCGATATAGGTTGCTACCCTTTTCATTCTTCTGATCTTAATATGCACAAGAAAGGACATCTTAGTAACTACACTATGCCAAAGCAACCGCCATGTTGGACACACGCATGATGGGCAATTGTCCAATATGGATATTAAGACACTAAAAACTAGAGTACTTGCAAAGAAACTATCTTGTCTTTTGTGGTTTTCAGCAAGCAAGTTACACATGAGCGCTACGGACTGAAATATCACTTCTTTCCTCAAACCAGTTCTCCTATGATACTCAAGATAAGCACATACACAAAGCAAGAAAGCAGGAAAAAGAAAATAAAAAACCGAGAACTGAACAAGGCTCAGTATTTAAATACTTCTAATTACCAGCAGTCAAGGGGCTGCATATAAAATGTAACACAAATTATGAGCAGTTAAGATGTTCATGTAACTTCACATTTTCTAATATACGAGAAACAAACAGAAATCACAAATTGAGAGAAGATACAAATGGATAATAAACAAACAGCATATTGATATATAATTTTTTAAAGAAGCGAACATAAAGATGAAAAACAACAGGCAAATAAAAAGGACTCAGGAATTTCTTACTTGATGTAGTTTTGAGTTTTGCCATGTAACCTTTGATCAGAAAAGAAAAGCCGCCTCAAAACTTACACAAATTCTTGTTAAATGAATTACCAAGCCACCATATCTAGAAAAAGATCAGTAAGAACCCATTAAGACAAGAAATACATCCTTGACCAAAGGTCCAGCCCAATAATGTCACTCACTCAAACATGGTTGTAAGAAAATTGACATGCTTATCTTTGACTGGGCCAATATTTTACGTATGCATTCAGGTGATTCTTTTGCTCTCCACAGATGATGGACTTTCTTAAGTGACAATCGGCTTCTAGGTTACATATTGATGCTCACAAAACTTATAATTACTGTAAAACATACGATGAAATATCCAAAACTAAACACATTATTTTATTAATCAGTCCAAGATTTCATTTTCATGATTTCCATATTTATATGAAAAACTAAATTTCTATATTGAAATGGAACCTCAAGGTAACAAATGGGGGAGTGGGGGGAGGTGAAGATTGAACAATAGATCACAATGGCATCCCTCATGGAAGTAAAATGGAAGAGAACATTGAGACTTGAGTTTTTTTTTTTTTTTCCCTAAGCCAAGGAAATTTCATTAAAAGGTGAGTGAAAGGGTGAAAAAAACATTCTCACCAACTCACAAAAAAAGCATCAAAGATGCCTTACAAACTATTGAAAAACTAAGTCACTCCTGAACCAAGAAAACAATAGCAGATCCAAACCTCAAAAATCAACCTTCATGAAGAAACCTGACGACAAAAAATACCCGCAAAGCCCATCAAATAGCCAACCCAATTGCTTCCCTATCTATGAAACTCAAAAGACAAAATACCAAACTTGACGAATACCGGAAAAATCCAAGGCTCAAAAATGTTCATAGTCTCCATATTTTTCTCTAACAAAGTGGATATCAATGAGGAATGCGTTTTCTTCTATTCATGCTTGTAGCCATGTCCTCAAAAGACTCGAGTATTTCACGTGTCAAATACCAGAACAGATAAGTCCAAACAAGGAGAAAAATCGCGGAAATGCATTACATAATCACATCATCCAGCATCCACATATTGAATCATGAGACTAGGACCCATTTCTCAAACCAACTCAATAAGGCAGATACTCATAACTCAATCCAGCTTTTGATAAAATGAGTTCTCCTTTTTTACCTTTAAGAGGCTAAAGCTATACTCCAAGCTTCTTAATCAAATTCATAAGAATTATCTGAGAACTTTTCAAGTCAATAGAAAAAATAAAAGTGACCGAATGTAATTTTAGAAGAAAAAAATTTGATTCTTCTATGTATTATTCAGCCAAAAAACATTATAATATATATAAAAAACCATTAAGCTATGAATTCCTGATTGTAGGCAATGGAGATCTTTAATTTAGTAAATATCCTATTTTAAATACTAAGAAACTTTCAACAATGAAAGCATAATTGATTCCTAAAAGTTATGAATCAATAATTGATTTAATTCCAAAAAATCAGTAATTAACTTCTTAGTCAAACTTTCCTAAACTAACTAATACTCCCCTCAAGTTGATGCATAAATGTCTATCATGCCCAGCTTGCTGATAATAAACTCATTATTTGGTTTGTCCCATCCTTTTATGAGAACATCTACTATTTGTTATGAAGTTGGAACGAATGACATACAAATAGCTCCCACTTCAATCTCAACATGTTTCGTTCTGTCGTGTTGAATCGAGTTGTGTGCAATGCTAAGGGTTGCTTTGTTGTCGCAACAAAACTTGATAGGCCTAGTTGCAGGTTTCCTTAGCTTTTCCAAAACCCTCTTCAGCCATGTCATCCCGTAAACTCCATGGGCCATTCATTTGTATTCTACTTCGGTACTACTCTGAGCAACTACACTTTGCTTTTTGCTTCTCTATGTCACTAAGTTCCCCCGCACAAGCGTGCAATAACCTGATATTGATTTTCAATCTGTAATAGATCCTGCCCTAACTCCATTATTCTCCTCTTTTTCCTCGAATTTACACTATCAGTAGAACAATTTCATTCATCATTACAACATTGATCTAATCATTGCCATAAAGAAACCATCTCATTATAATAAATAAAGACTTCCTGCTCATCTTATTTGGATTTTTACAATTTTGTTTTCAAATAAAAAATAGAAGAAGAATTTTCTACATCGAAATAGCTTTCACTCATTATTTTTGATACATCTTTTATAATAGGGTGAAAGATATAAAGTTTAATGGATGGATTCATTGAATTAATCAACCAAATAATGATTAATAAATTTTTGTATCTCTATGTGCTCATGTTGGGATCTAAGACTATTGGCTATTTTACATTTCCAATTAGATGCCCTAGTTTTTTTTACTATCAACTATTAATTTCACAAACTGAGCTCATATAAGTAATTTTTTTTTGCTCAGTTAGTCCGAGATTAATTGAAAGGAATTTTCAAAAAAAATTATCTACTTTAATTGTCATGATGATTGTAGAACTTTTTAGTTAAAAGAATTTGAGGGCCTTCTTGCCCTAGTCATGACCATTATAGCCAAAAAAATATTAACAGTTTTGCTTTGATATCATGTAATTTTAGAAGAAAGAACACTTGGTTCTTCTTTGTGTTACTCAACCAAATAACATTATAATATATAGGAAAATAAATAATTATTTGGCTATAAATTCTCTTAATTCTAAATACCAATACATAATTGATTCCTCAAAACTAGAAATAAATAATTAATTTGATTCTTAAAAAATAGAATTGGTTTAACTTTTTGAAACTAGCAAAACACTGAAATTCAATATATTTAGTGCATCTAGATAGATGATCAATACCATGCAAAGGCCAAAGATTTCAACAAGCAACAAACTATCTAAATTGAAAATGGACTAGACATTGTTTAAAACAATAAGCATTTTTTAGAGGAATTTTCAAGCCACCAACAATCTTTTCATACATAAATTTTATAGCTGCACAAAACTTAAGGACAAAATGCTTTTGTATCAATAGTTATCTACATAGGTTTTAAGATGTGACAAGCTAATCTTCAATGAATTTTGAAATTCTTGCACCATTTAATTGAAAAGAGTTATAATTTATGACTCGATATGTAGTAGCGCAAACCATACATCACAAATTAACATAAAAAAATCACAAATTGCAAAATAAAAAAAAATTGGTCAAATCAATGAATAATGAAGCTATAAATATCAATGAATGTGTATTTGTAATTATTAAATAAAACGTATCTTTAAAAATATTATTGAGAACAGTCTACTTTGAGGTAAACTCAATTGCTTGTATAAACAATGGCAAAGCAGTCAAACTACATTAAACATGTGAACAATGATATATATATATATATAGAAGTAAAGCAATTTTCATTTTTAAATAAAAAATTAAAGAAAATATCATAACAAAAGAAAGATAATATATATCTTATGGACATAGGTCACAACAACTTTGCAATCCAACATATAAAGTTTAGATGCTTTTGAAGAAAAAGAGCCAATCCAGATAGCAAGCATTATTGTTCATCCTTGCTTTTTTTTTTTTTTTTTAATTTTTAAAATTTGAAAAAAAAAGTCAATGGAATGTCATATACTACTATTCTTTACTATTTTTATTTATAATAATTATTTTCTTATATTTTTATATATTTTTTAATTTTTATGCAAAAAAAGGGGATAAAGTGGAGTGACAATTGCTGTACTTTTGTCTCCATTATTTTCTTTTTTCTTAGGCTTTTTCCCTCTTTCATTTTCTCAATTTATTTTTTTCTTCTTTTTTTATTATTTTTTTCATAACAACATTTACATGTTCAACAATTTGCTCTTTTTTGGAAGATTTTACAACTCAATTCATTTTTGCCCCATTTTATGTTTTTTTTCTGTTTTCTTTTATCAAAACCAAAATTTTGTTATCCAACTGTTTCTCTATTTCTTTACCCTTTCTTCTATTATTTCTGTGAAAATCATAACTCTGGTACCTTCATTTTAGTGCATGCTTGGCAGTTTAATAATGTATGCTTTGTGTTTACACCATCATGCTTTTTATGTTATAGTTTCTTATGTATTATGTTGAAACATTTTATGTAAATCTGCTAATGAATTTTTTATAGCAAGTTATTTCTTATTTTTATCTGCTTTGGTGTTAATCTTATTAGCTATGTGGAATCAATTTGCAAATGATGAAAAATTTTACTTTCTCTTATTCCTTTTCTTTTTATTGTTTTATATTTGGTATATCATTTAATATTATTTACTAATTTACCTTTTGTAGGGCATCAAACTTTGAACTTTTTTTTAGCTTTATTTATTTTTTAGCACTATTCTGGGTTTGTATCACTTTTGTTAAAAAAAAAAAAAACACTAAGGCTATGCTTTTTCTGACTTTTTTATTGCTAGCAACAATTGTAGGTAATCTTGAAAATGAAGTTTTGATTGATAACATGAGAAATTGTGCTATTAGTTGGTAAAGATAGACTCATGTTTATTTTATTTTTTGATGTAAATAATCTTTAGTTTGCCTTTGTAGGAAGTTTTTTTTTCAATTGCTTAGTTTAGATTGTTTAGAATATGTCATTATTGTGGTGCAAAAAAATGATTCGAATAGAGATTTATGACACCTTGTGGTTAACATTTGGTTTTTTTAATCAATCATAAGTTATTTTTTGTGCAGTAACTTATGTTTTGTTTTCCACAAATAATTTCTTTCAAATATTAGAAATGCTTTTTTTTTCCCAACATTTGATCTTTTTCATTAATAGATTTTAGAGATCATATTTTCTTTTAATATTTATTTTTTCAAAGAATTTGTTGGAATGGTTTTGTGATGGTAGCTCCAATGAACTTTGGATTTAACCTATTATTAGATGGTGTTTTTTTACTATTTTTTCTATAGTAAGTGATCATTTGGTTTTTTTTTTTTTTTTGTAGTAAGTTATAATTTGGCTTTCTAATGCTTAATTGTTATGTTTTTAGTAAGTGGCAAAAATATAAATAATGATTTAATTATTGCTTAATTTACTATCAAATATAATAAATAAAAGACTATAATGAATACGTCACTATTAAAAACCTAAACAAATGAATGATTCTTTTACTTTCTACTAATTGTTGTGATAGACTTGAAGAACAAAATTAGGTTATGTTTTGTTCTCCATCAATAATTTCTTTCAAACATTGAAAATGCGTTTTTCAACTTTTGATCTTTTGCATTAATAAATTTTTAAAGATTAGATTTTCTTTTAATAGTTATCTTTTAAGGGAATTTGTTGGAATGGGTTTGTGATGGTGGCCCTAATAAACCTTGGATTGAACCTATTATTGGATTTGTTTTGTTCTAACTATTTGTCCAATAATTTGTTTTTACTAACATGATTTTGCAGGATATTAATTTTCTCCGCAAGCAAGGTTAGTCTTAATTTCTATGTGGTTAAATTTATTCTTGAATCATTTGGCTTTCCAATGCTTAATTGTTAATTTATTGTTAATCAAAACAAAGAAGCCAGGGTAAGCGCCAATGATTTTTAGTGTTAATTTTATCAATAAATCCAATGAAAATGTAACGCTTGCTAATGTTTTTCTCTTTAATTATATATTTAAATTATTTGATTAATCTTTTTAAGTATATCTAATCAATAATTTCCCTCCTTTGGTTGACTTGAAAACGTTTCTTTCTTATTTTAATTAACTGTGAATATAGAGTTTATATTAGTATTTGAGACTTGCTTTGACAAAACCCAGGACTGTGTAACAGAGACTTCAAATGCCTTGCCAGCTACAATGTATGAGAGACATCCTTTTGATTCATGCATGTAATGTTATTCAAACAATTGTTGAAAATTTTTTTTGAAGGTATTTGTTGTTCCTTTCCAATGCTCTTAAAAAGCATCGATATTTGTGATTGGTCTATATAAGAAATTCAAGTTAATGTTTATATTAATTATTTTTATAGAGCATGCCAAAAATTTTTGATTTTCCAACCATCTGATTGTTTGTTTCCTATTTGTTATATATCTAACATGTTATGTATCGGCTTGGAAACTGAACATTTTGATATGGGCATAGCTGATTCTGAGAGCCATATTTGTTTTCGTCAGCTATTCCATTTATGGTTTGTAGGAATGAACTGTTTGTTATTTTCAGACTTGGAATTTTGAGTCTTACACATTCTAGTGACAAGACAAGCATGTGTTTAGTTTCTCCTCTCAATTGATTGATCTAGTTCTCGTAATTTTTGAAGTTACGACCACCACTTTGGGCATAGCAGTTATGCATTTCTTTATTGGTACTTGATTTTCAAGTAACCTTACTAGAGGGTGTGTATGTGTGTATATATATATATATATATATATATGATGTGGCATCTGCATATCATTGTATGACGTTGACTTTAAAATGTGGAACATTATAAATTAGTTGAAATATTGAATTTTCATTTTGAAATCTTACTATTCACCGGGGAAATGAGTTTTTTTTTTATTATAAACATTCATTTTAACAACCACGGTAGAAGTACCTAGAACCACTTGATCATTATTGCTACTGCTTCGCTGTTTCACTAATAGAAATCCTTGATTGTTGATTAATAAAATGATTTGGCCATTTATTTTTCCTGCTGAAATAGTTTCAGTTCTTCTATATTGATATTACAAACAAGGCAAAGGCTACTGAAATTATTGATAAGGTGATTTTAAGGCGTTGTCCACATTGATGTAGACTTGTATAAAGAAATCACTCAGCTTTTGACTATCAAAAATCTCAGTTGATTTCGTTTGCAAATATAAATTAATTAATTTTTTTAATCAAAGTGTAGGATTGAATTGACAAATGATTACTATTTTTCAAGCACTTCGTTTAGAAATTGATTTAGGTAGTTGAGTTTTAAATATTTGTTTTAAGAAATTTGATTATTCTCTTACAGAATACATCATTTAAGTTTTGATTGTTGTTATAATTTGTTACTCTATTTGATATCCTTCTTTTGCTTATACCATAACTGTTTTAGCATGGTATTTAAGATTGTTTATTATAACTCTTCCTTTAGTCAACTATCAATTTTATCTTTGTTACTTAATTGGAATATAAATTTTATAGACACACTGAAAATTTCCCGACTGTAAATATAAATTACACGATTTAACTTCAAAAAAAAAATTTAGTATTACAGATAATCCTGCAGTGAAACGCGGGAATCACCCAAGTATCCTTAAAGTTTTATTAACATAAAAATACATTGCAACATTCTCATGTGGGACAAAGAGCATATTACACCCAAAAAAAATAAGTGACCTAATCCATTGCAGAATCACCAATAGGCTGACCCACACATTTCCAGGACTAGAGAAGGAAGTTGTCAATCATATGGAAAACGACATCAGTTCCATCAGAGTTCAACCAGTAGCTCTTCACCTAAAGAAAAAAGGTAAAAATATGAGTGAAACTATAAAAAGTAGAGTGAAAAGAAAAAGTTATCACTGCATGCTAACTTAGAAAAGTACAGACTTTATATAAACTAAAAATAACAATAAATTAAGAAACCAACAGGAAAAAAAAAAAAAGTATTACTTACTAAAGAAGAACCTAATACCTATATCACTCGGGCTTGAGTGTCAAGTGTCGAATACATATACATGTTTGACATGGGTATGTTCAATTTTTTTTCTAAGTTTTTCCTTGTATTTGGAGAGTCCTTCGAGAGTAATATCTCCATACTTATATCCGGAAATATTTTGGACATGGATACTTTAAAAGAAAAAAAAATAAAAAGTCGGAACAACATATCCTAAAAGATGACCATCAAGCAATTAATTTTCACACTAATTGCCTCAAGCTCAGTTAAAGTGTTGTAGCAGATAACTCATCCAACCAAACTAAAATAGACTTCTTGTGATGGTTAAAGACAAATAAATCACAATAATAAACCATGATAACATAAATAAGTGAATAACCAGATACGAATTGCTTTCAGATTATTGTTTGCATTTGTAAGATAATAATGGGCATTGCCTGAAATTAACCTCTTTCTCAAACCGGCCTTCCACACCGTAGCCCTCTAAAGAAAGGAAAAGGGCTCCAAAATTGTCTCTTCATGTTGGTACATTACCAGAAAAGAGATCCTTGACTAAATGCAAATGGTTCTAATGATTAAATTTTGTCGCAATAAGGGACTGCCTAGGTTTCTTAGCCACCATTATTTCTTTATAACACTGGATTGTTGGCACACGGCCTCTTTACAAAGCAGGGGCCAGATGTGTAGAATAATCCCTCCAAGTACAAAACGTTGCTTTGTGCATTTGGCTACCTTTTAGTGGATTATTGGCATAAATGGGAGACGTTTGGCGTAATTGAAACAATGTCTCACAACTTAAACACAGAGAATACAACAATTTTCAATTTTGTATAAAAGAAACGAACCATTCAAACAGGCAAAAAAATCTATTATAATATTGAACTTGCCTGAATTGTATTATAAGCAACATATCGTTGTTTACTTTTTTGAAAGCTTACATCAACACGTTCCCAGGGCACTTGAGTAAGACCTCGAATCATCACCTCTAAAATTAATGGGAAATACTAAAAGTCAGACGTTTAAACAGTTCAACAAGCTGATATAAAATGAAGGACACCATGGCCAAGAATAAATAACAGCAATATGCCACAAATCTAATAATAACATACTGTAATTTTATAACAATCAGAGAAGAAAAAAAATGATGAGAATTCAGTTAAAACTATCTGACAGAGGTCCTACTTGTATGCCAGATTGACCATTACAACAGCAGTTCAACAATGTGTAGAAACCAATTTTCTATTCCAATCACCTTTAAGATAAACGCTATATGATTGCAATTCAATCTTTTAAGAATAGCATAATCAATTTAAAATAGAAAAGAAACAATGAAAAAAATTGAAAAAATAAGAACTAATCAATCAAGGAAGCTTGAACAATAAAATAGATAAATTACAAGTAATATGGAGGACAAAATTCCTTATGTCTTCACTCTTTATAGAGGACTTTCCAAAGTGAGACTATCACTCAAAGCAATTACCAGTTTCATTAGTTGCAATGATTTTCAACCCTTGACAAGATAAACTGTAAATTTATTTCACGTTCACACTCAGTGAAAACAATTTCTATTAATGCTCTAATAAACGGGGACAATCCACTTCCTCCTTAGTTGCTGTCCTTCTCAAATAACCTTGCCCTAGTTAATTACTCTTCTGTTTATTCATGTTGACATCAAGTGAACAATCTCCAAAACAAAACAAAACAAAACAAAGGGACACATATAAGAAAAGAGGGGAGCATACAAGTTATAACTGTTCACAAGTCTAAGAACAGGATAAAACATAGTAAGATGAAGAAAGCTCATTCAGCTAAATTTTGACATAGACAGCTCTTTAGAAGTATCATACCGCTAAGGACAGATTCCCTTATGTACTATGGACATACTTTGTTATAGAGGCTACTACAAATTTAGTATGGTTCCAGTTTATCAATTTTGCTTTCCTTCATTAATGTAGCCTTTTGAGACCAGCCCTATCCAACCATAGTTCTATTTAGGAAGGGGGCAACAAGAAGAATGGAAACCCTTGGATTACATCCAGTGAAATTGGAAGATCATTGAGGGAATGTCACCTCTACATATATAAAAACATGCAGATACGATACAAAGAGTGAAGACAACCAAATATCCATTGGTTTCTTTCCACCTTTTGAGTTATTGGAATTTTGAAGTTATTTGATATCAGAAAGCCCAACTTTTGGTGATGGCGTTTCATTATATAAAATTTTTTATATTTGCTGTTTTATCACGGAGTGGTTGTTGTGGTAGCATGCAATAGTATACAATGTGAAGTTTTTAGCTAGTTTCTTAGTTATCTACCGTGCATAATGGGATAGACTGTGGATTCTAAAGGTGTTGCATCTTCTAAGTTCCCCACAATTCACAACTGAAAATTTGAAAGGTGGTAATAATTTCCAGTAGCCCTAGGTTCCAAGTGCGTTGAAATTTATTTTACCTGATAAATGGGAGGCAACACAATTTCGCTCAAACAGCTGCTAATTATTTCAAAAAAAAGAAAAGTCTCCATAGTTTCAGAGAGATGCTCAGATGGTTAGTTATATAGAATTAGATGGTGCCATGGATTGCTGGAATATGAACACATTAATACACTTTTAAGGACATCCAAATACAGGATCACATTCAACAGCAGTACTTCAGTAATTGCATGTACAATTCGTCCTAGCATACTGATTTGCAATATGGAGGCAAAACAACTACCAAGTCATGTTGTTACATTAAAAGACTTTCTAAGAGACGTTGAATTTCTGCGGCTCATTGTCAAATATAAAAGTGAACAGATGATAGTTCTAGAGCTTTTAGCTAGTTCAAAGTCAAAGTTTGAACTAACTAAATCATAGCTTTGGGTGAAGAAGATTTTGCATTTGCTGAGACTTATTCAGAAGCGATCAAGCCTCTACTCAATGTAATTCTTCTGCATTATTCATCCTGGCAGGAAGGCTTTGCCAAAGTTGCAGTCTTCTTAAAATAATAGAGATAGGAGTACCCATTGTCAGGAAATCATGAGGGCAGATGAAAGAGTTAAGGTTGACCTTAGTACTTGCACAGTTGCGGGCTTGAGAACTATTCTGGTGATCAGTGTTCACAATTCATCAGTGGATGCTGCGTCCCCTAATTTCTATGAATCCCCAATTGTTTGGAATAGAAACACTTCAAGTTTCTTCAATATCAGGAAAGAATGATAAAACTAAGAAGCACAGTTTTTCCAACATCCATTTTGTAGTTCTCTTATATAACCTTGCATTATAGATTCAAATATATTAAAGTACTTCACTATAACCTAAGGTGAAATGCAAGGAACATTTACTCAAGCACGTGCCGTTTGCAAGGCCTCAGGCACCGAAAAGACTTGCCTAAAGTGAAATTCCTTCAGTATATATAATCATTCATTTTCTAAGTCTTAGTTCTAATTTTATAAAAAAAAAAAATGGAAAATGCATGACTTCCTAAAATAATAAGATAATACAAGTATTTCTTGAAATGAAGTCACTCAATTAAGTCTAGGATGTTCCCAAAAGGAAAGGAAAGGCTACCGAAAATAGTGGATACTTCCACCATACCTAAGACGAAACAGGAGATGCACTCAAGATCAATCAGTTCAACTTCACAATCAAACTCCAAAGAGAATGAGGCTAGCTTAGATGAGCCTGAGAAGGAAGCAGTAGAAAATAATCAATCTACCGGAGATGGAAGTGAGGCAATCTGGGGAGAATTTATCCTTTAATGTTTGACCTTCGCAACCACTGAACAGTCAACTTTTCAAAGTTTATTCACTGGAGTATATTTTCAGTTTATTAGGTACAAGTTGTCATGTATGTATGCACATGTGAGTCACGAGTCGAGCATGCATGTGTGCACGTTTGTATCAATTTAGTGCCTTGTTTCAGTGGACCAAGCATAGTTTTGGCCCATCTCACTCCAGATGATACCAAGATCCTAGAGCTTTTGAGCGCAACTTTCCCCTTCGACTAGATTAGTACTTACCTTGTTTTCTTTTCATCTGACGTCTGTTAGCAAATGTTTTAAATATTTAAATTGCTCAATTACCATTGAGCATTTATAAATGAGAAGGTAATTAGCAAAGAACATGAAACTGACCAACAATGCTGCCTCAACTTGTTGACATCTCCTACAGCTTATTTGGTTTCTTTTCACCATTCAAGATCCAACTTAGTCTGGGGAAATTCTCGGAACACTGGTTGTGAGTTGGTTTCGATGAAGACAATGTTCACAAAGCTAGTAGTTGAGATTCCCAAGTCCTGAACTTAGTGTGATATAATCATAAAGCAGTTCATGTTGCACCTAATCCAGTAATTTAGTCGAAGAAAAACAAAACAACGTTGAATATCATATAGTTTATAGAAAAGCTTTTAAAAGTCTTATTAGTCATTCTTGGGAAATCAGAGAATGAACTTGAAGATCCCTTCACCAAATTCTTTGGAAGTAACCAAGCTAAGAATTTATGTGATAGAACCTATAAGCATATGATACATATGCTCAAACTTGAGAGAAAGTTACGAGAAGCATTTCACTGCTATGTGTGATTATATAAATATCCACAAATATGAGGAAATTATAATTTAATATTGATGCAAAGCAGGGGCAGGAAAGAGAGAAAAAACAAAGAAAGATGTCCAGTGGAAGGGAGGGAACAAAGGTAATTTTTATCAAGGAAGAGACACAACAGAGGGAGAAAAACAAAAATCTCAAATTCTCAATAATCCAAAATCTAAAGCTCCACGAAATGGAAATAACATAGATAATCAGAGGCTACACCCTAAGTGCTAATATTAATATGAAAT